>CM033476.1:61335082-61352582 GCA_019447015.1 Hymenochirus boettgeri | reverse complement strand
AAGCATTCTAACCCCATTTGGCACCCAGAACCACAGAGCCGAAAAGGCATCACACTCCGTCACTCTCTTCATCATACAGTCAGGACCCCGTTCCGGCACCGGAACAGAGCCCAAAAGCACTCCCATCCACAGCCCCACCCCCCCCCACAGCCCAGCATCCAGAACCCCATGTTTCGGTGGCCAGACAGAGCAAAGGTTTGTCGTCCAGACAACCCCAGCGTTACCGCGTGACGTGCGTTCGTCGTTACGGGACCAGCGAGGAGAGAACAGAGCCAAAGGTTGGTTGTCCAGAACCCCCCCCCCCCGTTCCGTCAGCCAGACCAGCAGCTCACAGACAGAACAGAGGCCAACACAAAAAAACAACAACAAACAACAAACCAACAAAGACCCTTAAAGGGGTTCAGACACCCATGCCAGCAGCCAGCAGAGAACAGAGGGCCAAAGGGGTTGCGTGGTTTTTCTGTTCTGGTTCGATTCAGACACCCGTTCCGTTCAGCCAGAAACAGAGCCCAAAGGGGTCCAGACCCCCGCTCCGGCGGCACCATAAACAGAGCCAACAAAAGGATCCAGACCCCCATTCTGGCGCCAGACAGAGGACAAAAGTCCAGACCCCCGTTTGGCAGCCAGAACAGAGCCAAAAGAACCACACCCCATTACGGCAGCCGGAACAGAGCAAAAGGGGTCCAACGACCCCGTCCAGCACAAGAACAGAGGCCCAAAAAACAATCCAGACACCCAGTTCCGGCGGCCAGAACAGAGCCAAACGCATCCAGACCCCCAGGCCGGCAGCCGGAACAGAGCCAAAGGGGTCCCGACCCCCGTTTCCAGCAGCCAGAACAGAGCCAAAACCATCCAGACCCCAGTTCGGCGGACAGAACGAAGCCAACGGATCCAGACCCCCATTCCGGCAGACGGAACAGAGCAAAGGGGTTCAGACCCCTACGGCGGCCAGAACGAGCCAAAGCATCCAGACCCCGTTCCGGACGCCAGAACAGAACGACCAAAAGCATCCAGCCCCATTCCGGCAGCAGAACGAGCCAAAAGCACTAAACCACCATCGGCACGAGAGAGAACAGAGCCCCAACAAAGCATCCAGACCACGTTCTGGCAGCCGGAACAAGAACCAACGGGGTCCGACCCCGTTCCGGTGGCCAGAACAGAGCCCAAAAGCATCCAGTCCAGACCCCGTTTCCGGGAGCCAGAACAGAGCCAAAGGGTACAGACCCCCGTCCGGCAGCCAGAAAGAAGCAAAAGGGGTTCAGACACCCGTTCCGCAGCCAGCAGAACAGAGCCCAAAGGGGTCCAGGACCCCCAGTTTCCGGTGGCCAGACAGAGCAAAAAAAGCATCAAGACCCCCGTTCTGGCAGCGAGAAACAGGCCAAAGGGGTCCAGACCCCCGTTCGGAGCCAGAACAGAGCAAAAGGAGGTTCAGGACACCCGTTCCGGCAGCCAGAACAGGAAGCCAAAGGGGTTCCAGACCCCGTGTCGACAGCCAGAACAAGTTCAAAAGCATCCAGACCCCCGTCCAGCAGCCATAACAGAGCCAAAAGCATACAGACCCCCATTCCGGCGGCCAGCCAGAACAGAGCCAAGCATCCAGACCCCCATTCCAGCACCGGACAGAGCAAGGGAGTCCAGACCCCCGTTCCGGGCCAGACAGAACGAGCCAAACTGCATCCAGACCCCATTCCGGCAGCCGGAAAACAGAGCCCAAAGGGGTTCAGACCCCCATTCCGGCGGCCACAAGAACCGACAAAAAGCATCCCAGACCCCCGTTCGGCCGCAAGAAACAGAGCCAAACGCATCCTAGGACCCCCATTCGGCAGCCAGAACAGAGCCAAAAGCAATCTCTAAACACCCCATTCCGGCACCGAGAACAGAGCCAAAGCATCCAGACCCCCGTTCTGGCAGCCGGAACAGATAACCAAAGGGGTCCAGACCCCCCGTTCGGTGGCCCAGAACGAGCCCAAAAGCATTCCAGACCCCGTTCCGGGAGACCAGCAGACCAGAACAGAGCCCAAAGGTGTCCCAGAAAACACCCCCCGTTCCGGCAGCCAGCCAGAACAGAAGCAAAAGGGGTTCAGACACCCGTCCGGCAAGCCAGAACAGAGCCAAAGGGGTACAGACCCCCCGTTGTCCGGTGGCCAGAACAGATGTCAAAAAGCATCCAGACCCCCGTTTGGCACCGGAACAGAGCCAAAGGTGTCCAGACCCCTTTCCGGCAGCCAGAACAGAGCAAAAGTGGTCAGACACCCGTTCCGGCAGCCAGCAGCACGAACAGAGGGGGCCCAAAGGGGCCAGCCCCCGTTCGACAGCCAGAACAGAGTCAAAAGCATCCAGACCCCCGTCCAGCAGCCCATAACAGAGCCAAAGCATCCAGACCCCCATTCCGGCGGCCAGCAGCAGACAAACAGATCCAAAAAGCATCAGACCCCATTTCCGGCAGCAGACCCAGCAGAACAGAGCCAAAGGGTCCAGACCCCCGTTCCGGTGGCCCGAACAGCAGACAGACAGAGTCAAAAAGCATCCGACCCCCATTCCGGCAGCCAGCCAAGAACCAGAGCAAAGGGGTCAGACCCGTTCCGGCAGCCAGCACAGACAGAGCAAAAATGGGTTCAGACACCCTCCATGCAGCCAGAACAGAGGCCAAAGGGGTCCACACCAGAACCCCCGTTCGGGGGCCACACCAGAACAGGAGTCAAAAGATCCAGACCCCCATTCGGCAGCCAGAACAGAGCCAAAGATTCTAAACCCCCTCAATTCCGGCCACAGAGAAACAGAAGCAAAAGCATCCAGCCCCCGTTCCGGCAGCCGGAACAGCAGCCAAAGCATCCAGACCCCCATTCCGGCAGCACCCCCGAGGGGGGTGGGAATCAGAACCAAAAGGGTTCAGGGACCCCCGTCGGCGCCAGACCAGAACAGAACAGAGCCAAAAGCATCCAGGGACCCCCGTTACGGCAGACAGGACACAGAGCCAAAAGCATCCAGACCCCCCATTCCGGCAGCTAGAGAACAGAGCCAAAAGCATCTAAAACCCCATTCCGGACCGGAACAGAGCCAAAAGCATCCCGGAACCCCGTTCCGGCAGCCGGAACAGAGCCAAAAGAATCCAGACCCCCATTCGGCAGCGGGAACGGGGGAAACAGAACCAAAGGGGGTCCAGACCCCCCCCTTCCGGCGCGGGAGGGAAACAGAAACCAAAGGGGCAGACCCCCGTTCCGGTGGCCAGAACAGAGCCAAAAGAATCCAGACCCCCGTTCCGGCAGCCAGACAGCACAGAAAGCCCAAAGGTGTCCAGACCCCCATTCCGGCAGCCAGCAGAACAGACAGAGCAAAAAGCGGTTCAGACACCGTTCCGGCAGCCAGAAACAGAGCCAAAAGGGGTCCGGACCCCATTTCCGGCGGCCAGAACAGAGTCAAAAGCATCAGACCCCGTTTCCAGCGGCCATAACAGAGCCAAACAGATCCAGACCCCATTTCGCAGCAAGAACCGAGGGTCAACAAAGCATCCAGACCCCCCATTCCGGCAGCCGGAACAGAGCCAAAGGGGTGTACAGACCCCCGTTCGGCGGGCCCCAGCAGAACAACAGAGCCAAAAGCATCAGACCCCGTGCCGGCAGCCCAGCAGAACCAGACAAACAGAGCCCAAAAGCATACAGACCCCCCATTCCGGAAAGCCAGCAGAGAGAACAGAGCAAAAAGCATCTAAACCCCCCCCAGTCGCACCTGAACAGAAGACAAAAAGCATCCAGACCCCTGTTCCGGCAGCCAAACAAAGCCACAAAAGCATGCCCGGTACCCCCATTCCGGCACCACCAGAACAGGACCAAAAAGCATCCAGACCTCCATTCCGGCAGCCACAGAACAGAGTCAAAAGCATCCAGACCCCATTCCGGCAGCCAGAACAGAGCCAAAGATCCCAGGACCCCCATTCCGGCGCCCAGAACAGAGCCAAAAAGCATCTAAACCCCCCATTCGGGGCGGGGGGTAGGGTGGTGACGGCGGGGGGGTTTTTTTGCCTTTGTTTTTTTCGGCGGCCAGAACAGGAGCCAAAAGCATCCAGGACCCCCATTACGCAGCCAAGAACAGAGCCAAAAAGCATCTAAAACCCCATTCCGGCACACTGAACAGAGCCAAAAGCATTTCCAAGACCCCCGGCCGGCAGCCAGAAACAAAGCCAAAAGCATCCAGACCCCATTCCGGCACCCAGAACAGAGCCAAAAGCATCCAGACTCCATTCCGGCAGCCAGAACAGAGCCAAAAGCTCCCGGGACCCCCATTCCGGAGCAGACAGGCCAAAAAAAAGCATCCAGACCCCCTTCCGGCAGCCAGAAACAGAGCCACAAAAGCATCTAAACCCCCATTCCGGCGCCAGAACAGCGCCAAAAGCATCCAGACCCCCATTCCGGCAGCCAGACAGAAACAGAGCCAAAGCATTCGAAACCCCCATCCGGCACCGCTGAACAGAGCCAAAAGCATCCAGACCCCGTCCTGGCAGCCAGAACAAAGCCAAAAGCCATCCAGACCCCCATTCGGCCCCGGACAGAGCCCAAAGCATCCAGACCCCGTTCCGGCAGCCAGAACAAAAAGCCAAAAGCATCCAGACCCCCATTCCGGCACCAAGAAAACAGAGCCACAAAGCATCCAGACCTCCATTCCGGTCGCCAGAACAAAAGCCAAAAAGCATCCAGACCCCCATCGTCACCCAGACCCAGAACACAGAGCCCAAAAGCATCCCAAGGACCTCATTCGCCGTGGCAGCCCAGCAGAACAGAGCCCCAAAAGCTCCAGACCCCCATTCCGGCAGCCACAACGACAGCAGAACAGGCCAAAAGCATTAAACTCCTCATTTCCGGCACAACAGACAGAGCCCAAAAGCATCCAGGACCCCTTTCCGCAGGCCCGGAACAGAGCCAAAAGAATCCAGACCCCATCCGGCGCGGGATGGGGAAACAGAACCAAAAGGGGCCAGACCTCCGTTGCCGGTGGCCAGCAGAACATGAGCCAAAAGCATCAAGACCACCGTACTGGCAGCCAGAACAGAGGCCAAAGGTTCCAGGACCCCCGTTTCCGGCGGCCAGAACAGAGCCCAACAAAAGCATCCAGACCACCCATTCCGGCAGCCGGAACAGAGCCAAAGGGGTTTCAGACCCCGTCTGGCGGCCAGAACAGAGCCAAAAGGCATCCATGACGCCCATTCCCGCAGCAGCAGAACAGAGCCAAAAGCATCTAAACCCCCAGTCCGGCACACCAGAACAAGAAGCCAAAAAGCATCCAACCCCGTTCCGGCAGCCCAGAACAGAGCAAAGCATCCAGACCCCCCGTTCCGGCAGCCCAGAACAGAGCCAAAAGCATCCAGGACCCATTACGGCAGCCGGGAAACAGAACCAAAGGGGTCCAGACCCAGTTCCGGCGGCCAGACCGAGCAAAAAAGCATGCAGACCCCCGTTCCGGCAGCAAGAAACCTAGCCAAAAAGATCCAGACCCCCGTTCCAGCAGCCATAACAGTGCCAAAGCATCCGGGACCCCCGTTCCGGCAGCCAGAATGGAGCCAAAAGTATCCAGACCCTCTTCTGCGGCCAAAATAGATCTAAAATGGTTGTAATGGTTTAAAACTTTATTCCGGCCATATATAATAAAGTGGTGTAGTTGTTGTAATTTTAATTTGGTTGTAATTTTAATGTCTTACGATAGTGGCGGTTGGTAATTTCTGTTCCGGTTCGCAATGTTCCGGTTGTTACCTAGTCCTACAAAAGGGACATTCTGGAAAATTGAGGCAGTTCAGAGAAGGGCAACTAAATTAATAAGGGGAATGAGGGGCTTTAAATGCAGGCAGTTAGACAAGTTAGGGCGTTTGTTTACATTGGAGAAGCGGCGGGCGGTGCGTGGGGGACATGATAACTTATACAATATATTAATGGCCCATACAGTGAACTCTCTGGTGCATTGTTCACTAATAGGTATATCAGAGGATCTCGTGGACATCCTTTAAGGTGGAAGCGAAAAGAAGTTTCATCTTCAGGTTAGGAGAGGGTTCTTTACAGTGGAGAACGGTGTGATTGTGATGATGAAATGTGGAAACTGTCGTTCCAGGCAAGATGGTGGGAATGGAAAGTTCAGTGAATAATAACTTTAAAAAAGGCTGGATAAGTTCTAAAACTAAAAAAATATGAGAATACTGGTATTCATGCATAAGATCTGGTTGATCCGAGGGGACTTCGATTGGACGTTGGATCAGGAAGGAAATTTTCCCCCCTTTTTTAGCTGGGGTTTTTTTGCCTCTCTGGTATAAATGTTTAGGAGGGTTAAAAAAAAAAAAAAAAAAAAAAAAGGGAATAGGTGGACTTGAGGGACGAAGGTCTTTATTCAACGTAATTACGATGTTACTATGTTACTATGAGTAGCAGTTTTCTCCCAAGAGTCTTTTAGCTGGGCAGTCCACCAGCGACTTTTAACGCCACCCAGATGGAAAATAATTCTGGGGAGAACACTGGTAAGTAGAGATGGACGAACTCATAAGTTCGGTTGTTTGCAAACGTTTCGAACTTTAGTAAAAAGTGTGAAAGTTCGAAACCCATTAAAGTCAATGGCGAGTGATAGTTAAAGTCTGGGTTGATTTACAGATAAACTAACAAAGTGGGTAACTTACGCAAATACGGGAACCTTGGGAATGGTTTCTGGAGAACAGGTCAGCTATAACCAATACTTGTGTGTTAAACCAATCTTAAACACGAGCGGGCAATGCCGGGTTTTGCACAAGCTACATTCGAGGGGGTTACAGCCATATCGAGGGTTACCGAAAATAGAAAAAAAGAGGAACCTAAAGTGAGGTTGTCAAAAAAATCCTAACAATAATACTGAAGATACTGAAAAGAAACAATACTTTCGAGGGTTACGAGAACGGAAAAATGACATTCCAGGGTTAGCAAATTTGATCCATACATCAAGGGTTACCAAAAGATGAATGAACTGTCAGGGGTCACCGAAAATTGAAAAAGGCTACATTTGAGGGGTTTTTAGCGAATCATTCATTCTAGGGTAGCGAAACGGTCCATAAATTATCGAAAAACAGTCGCGACGCCGGAAAAATCCAAATAGTGTCTAACCCAAACTAGTTCTCGAGAGTTTGTATTCTCGAACGGTTCGAGTTCGGTTTGTGTCCATCTCTAAAAACACTGGTGGACTTTCAGTTTGGGTTTTAAGAGTAAAGGTTGATCGGGAATTGGACGTAAGAATTTGTCCATTAACTTTAGAAATAAGGATTCTTGGTGAATGACCTCCAATATTCCTTACAATTGCCTACAGCGGCCCCGGCGTTGTCCAGGTTAAGGCACCACTGGTATAGATTCTTGATCAGGTTCCTAAAATCTAATGAAAAAATTTTGTGTTATGTGATTAGAGTCATTGATCATTTGTAATATTGGCCATACATTTTTATATGTGTTATATATGGATCCTTATGACGGCACAGTCAGTAGCCAAATGGCATTGATTGTTTAAGTACACGTAGCTGGTTTACAAGACCCGTGAGTGCACCTGTTGTTGTTTTTGCCTGTTGTACATTAGGATTCCGGTGAATAGGACAAGGTGTTATATGTATGGTAAAGCAGCGTGTTCATTGCTGTATAAGGAATGCATTTACAATGTGTATAAAGATAAAGAATTCAATGACATGTTTATTGCTGTGAACAGCAAATACTGATGCCATTTAACACCATAACGTGATGTCCTCGTAAGAGCAAATGGCTCTTTCTGGCAGTAACTAACAATCACAGTATTTACCGATTTGTAATTACTGATGGCAGGAATCACCATCTGTAAATATAACCTCAAGATTAACCATTCAGTAAAGACCGGCTGCAGTTTTTGCCCATGGTTAAAGGGGGTTAAATGAAAGGTTCCAGCAGCAAAGAAGAAGAACAGAGCCAAAACCATCCAGACCCCCATTCATTCCGGCGGCCAGAACAGAGCCAAACGCAATCCACAGACCCCCACATTCGGCAGCCGGACAGGCCAAAGGGGTCCAGACCCCCGTTCCAGCAGCCAGCCCAGAACAGACAGCAGAACAGAGCCAAAACCATCCAGACCCCGGTCCGGCGGCCAGAAAACAGCAGAGCAGAAACAGAGCCAAAAGCATCCAGAACCACATTCACGCAGCGGAACAGAGCCAAAGGGTTTCAGACCCCATTCCGTGCGGCCACCAGGCAGGAACAGAGCCAAAAGCATCCCAGACCCCCGTTCCGGCCAGCCAGACCAGACAAGGACAGCAGCAGCGAAACAGCAGCAGAGAAACAGCAGAACAGAAACAGAGCACAAAAGCATCCAGGACCCCATTCCGGCAGCCAGAAACAGAACGAGCAAAAAAAAGCATATCTTCTAACTAAACACCCATTCATCGGCACCGAAAGGAAGAACAGATAACAGGGCCAACCACAAAGCATCCCAGACCCCCGTTAGGCAGCCGGAACAGAACCAAAGGGGGTCCAGACCCCCGGGACGGTGGACAGAAAACCAGAACAAGAGCCAAAAACAGAATCCAGACCCCCGTTTCCGGGAGCCCAGAACAGAGCCACAAAGGTGTCCGACCCCGTTCGGCAGCCAGAGAAAGAAAACAGAAGCAAAAAGTGGGGGTTCATACACCCGTTCCGGGCAGCACAGGAAGAGGCCAGAACAGAGCCAAAGGGGGTCCAGACCCCCGTTCCGGGGCCAAAGAACAGAGGGTCAAGACAAAAGCATCCAGACCCCGTCTGGCAGCCGGAACAGAGCCAAAGGCCAAAGGTTGGCCCCCAGACCCCCGTTCCGGCAGCCAGAACAGAGCAAAGCAAAAGGGGTAAAGGGGTTCAGACCACCCTTTCGGCAGCCAGAACAGAGCCAAAGGGTCACGACCCCCGTTATTCGACAGCCCAGAACAGAGGTCAAAAAGCATCCAGACCCCCCGTTCTGTTCTTCCAGCAGCCATCATCATCCCATAACAGAGCCAAAAGCATCCAGACCCCCCACATTCCTGGCGGCAGGAAGACGCAGAACAGACAGCAGAACAGCAAGACCAGCAGAAAGGCAAGAACAGACAGCAGACAGTAGCAAAAGCACATCCCGACCCATTCCAGCAGCCGGAACAGAGCCAACCAACGGGTCCAGACCCCGTTCCGGGGCCGAACAGAGCCAACGCATCCACCCCAGACCCCCATTCGCAGCGGAACAGAGCCAAAGGGGGTTGTTAGACCCCAATTCCCGGCGGGCCAGGAAACAGAGCCAAAAGCACCCAATCCAGACCCCCGTTCCGGGCAGCCAGAACCGAGGACAAAACCATCCAGCCCCAATTCGGCGGGAACAGAGCCAAACAAAGGGTTTTAATGTAAGACCCCGTTCCGGCGGCCAGAACAGAGCCAAAAAAAGCACACCAGACCCCCCGTTCGGGCAGCCAGGAGAACACAGCCAAAAAAGCATCCAGCCACCAGACCCCCAGTCCTGCAGCCAGAACAGGCCAAACACAAAGCATCTTTTATCTAAACCCCATTAAACCATTCTGGCACCCAGAACAGAGCCAAAAGCATCAGACCCCCGTTCCGGAAGACGAGGAACCAGAGCCAAAAACATCCAGACCCAGGACCCCCACATTCGGTGGCCAGAACGGAGCCAAAGGTGTCCAGACCCCGTTCTGGCAGCCGAGGAGGGAGAACAGAGCCAAAGGTTAGGTGTTTGTTTTTTTTTGGTCCAGAACCCCCGTTCCGTCAGCCAGAACAGAGCAAAGGGGTTCAGACACCCATTCCAGCAGCCAGAACAGAGCCACCAAACAAAGGGGTTCAGAAACCAGTTCCGGACAAGCAGAACAGAGCCAAACAAAGGGGTCCACAGCAGAACCCCCGTCCCTTCCGGGGGCGGCCATAACGAGCCCAAAAGCATCCAGACCACCCTTTGGCGGCCAGAACAGAGACAAAAGCATCCAGACCCCGTTCTGGCAGCCAGAAAGAGCCAAAAGAATCCACACCCCCCCATTGTCGCAGCCGGGAACAGAGCCAACAAACAAAGCGGGTTCTGTCCCAGGACCCCGCAGCAGCAAGAAAAGAAAAGAAATAGCCCACAACAAAACCACCAGGACCCCCATTTTTCGGCGGCCCAGCCAGAAGCAGCCAGACCAGAACAGAGCCAAACGCAAAGCCAGACCCCCATTCCGGCAGCCGGCGCGGCGGAAAAAAAGAGCCAACAAAGGGGTCCACAGCAGACCCCCGTTTTCCAGCAGACAGAACAGAGCCAAAACCATCCCAGACCCCCGTTACCGGCGGCCAGATACAGACCAAACGCATCCCCAGACCCCCCCATTCGGCAAGGCCGGAAAGAGCCAAGGGTTCAGGACCCCATTCCGGCGCCCAGAACAGAGGCAGCAGAACAGAGCCAAAAGCATCCAGACCCCCCGTTTTCGGCATCGGTTCAGACAAGAACAGAGACAAAGCATCCAGACCCCCATTCCGGCAGCCAGAACCAGACAGCAGAAAACAGAGCCAAAAGCATCTAAACACCCATTCCCGGCACCGAGAACAGAGCCAAAAGCCAACCCAAAAGCATCCACAAAATCAAGACCCCCGTTCTGCAGCCGGAAAGAACCAAGGGGTCCAGACCCCCGTTCCGGCGGGGCAGAAGCCGAACAGAGGCAGAAGAAACAGACAGAGCAGAAACAGCAGGCCAGCAGAACCAGACAGAACAGCAGAGAACAGAGGCCCAAAGCATCCACGAGACCCCCGTTCCGGGAGCCAGAACAGAGCCAAAGGGTGTCCAGACCCCCGTTCCGGCAGCCTGAGAGAACGAGCAAAGGGGTTCCGACACCCGTTCCGGGTCAGCCCAAACAGAGCCACAAAGGCGGTCCACAGACCCCCGTTCGGTGGCCAGCAGACAGAGTCACAAAAGCATCCAGACCCCGTTCTGGCCAACCGGAACAGAGCCAAAGGTTTGTCCAGACCCCGTTTCCGCAGCCAGAAAGCCCAGGCAGAACGGGAACAGAGCAAAAGGGGTTCAGACACCCGTTCGGGCAGGCCGCAGAACAGAGCAAAGGGGTCCAGCAGACCCCCGTTCCGACAGCCAGAACAGAGTCAAAAGCATCCAGACCCCCGTTCCCAGCAGCCCCCATTAACAGAAGCCAAAAGCATCCGAGACCCCCATCCGGCGGCCAGAAACAGGCAAAAGACATCCAGACCCCCATTCCAGAGCCGGAACAGAGCCAAAAAAAGGGGTCCAGACCCAGTTCCGGTGGCCAGCAGAACAGAGCCCCAAAAACGCCATACAGACCCCCATTCATTACGGCAGGCCGGAACAGAGAACCACAAAAGGGAGGAGGTCAGACCCCCATTCGGCGGCCAGCAGAACAGAGCCCCAAAAGCATCCAGACCCCCGTCGGCAGCCAGAACAGAAACAGAGCCAAAAAGCATCCAGACCCCCATTCCGGCGCCAGACAGAGCCAAAAAGCATCCTAAAACACCCATTCCGGGCCACCGGAATACAGAGCAAAAAAGATCCAGACCCCCCGTTCTGCAGCGGAAAAGAAACAAAGGGGTCCAGACCCCCGTTCACGGTGGCCAGAAACAGAAACAGGAGCCAAAAGCATCCAGACCCCCGTTCCGGGAGCCAGAACAGAGCCAAAGGTGTCCAGACACCCGTTTCCGGCGCCAGAACAGAGCAAAAGGGGTTCAGACACCGTTCGGCAGCAGGACAGAGCAAAGGGGTCCCAGACCCCCGTTCGGTGGCCAGCAGAACAAGTCAAAAGCATCCAGACCCCCGGTCTGCAGACGGAACAGAGCCAAGGGGTGCAGACCCCCGTTTCCGGCAGCCAGGAACAGAGCAAAAGGGGTTCAGACACCGTTTCCGGCAGCCAGAACAGAGCCAAAGGGGTCCAGACCCCCGTTCCGACAGTCCAGAACAGAGTCAAAAGCATCAGACCCCCGTCCAGCAGCACTAACAGAGCCAAAAGCATCCAGACCCCCATTCCGGCGGCAGAAAGAGCCAAAGCATCCAGACCCCATTACGGCAGCCAGAACAGAGCCACAACGGGTCCAGACCCCGTTTTTCGGTGGCCAGAACAGAGCAAAATAGCATCCAGACCCCCATCCGGCAGCCAGAAACAGAGCCAAAGGGGTCAGACCCCCGTTCGGCAGCCAGACAGAGCAAAAGGGGTTCAGACACCCGTTCAAGCAGCCAGAACAGAGCCAAAGGGGTCCAGACCCCCGTCCGGTGGCCAGAAACAGAGGTCAAAAAGCATCCAGACCCCCATTTTCGGCAGCCAGAACAGAGCAAAAAGCATCTAAACCCCCATTCCGGCACCGTGGAAACAGAGCCAAAAAGCATTCCAGACCCCCGTTCGCAGCCGGAAACAGAGCAAAAGCTCCAGACCCCCATTCCGGCAGCGGGAACCAGAAAAAACCAACAAAAAAATCAAAGAACAAACAACCAAAAAAAAACCCAAAAAAAACCAAAAAAAAAAAAACCCCACCCCAAAAACAAAGGGGTTAAGACCCCCGTTACGGAGGCCAGAAACAGAGCCAAAAAGCATCCAGACCCCCGTTCCGGCAGCCAGCAGAGGAACGAGCCAAAAGCATTTCCAGACCCATTCCGGCAGCTATAGAACAGAGCCAAAAAAAAAAAAAGCATTCTAAACCCCCCATTCCGGCACCAGAACGAGCCAAAAGCCATCCAGACCCCCGTTCCGGCAGCGGACAGAGCCCAAAAGCATACGACCCCCATCCGGCAGCGGGAAAGGGAACAGAAACCCCAACGGGAACAGAACCAAAGGGGGCCAGACCCATCATGCATTCCGTTCCGGCACAGCGGGGGGGGGAAAAAACGAAAGGGACGGGAAAAGAAACGGGGGGGCGGGAGGGAAGGGGGGGAAACAGGGGGAGAGGAACAGACCAAAGAAACCCAAAGGGGGGGGCCAGAACCCAGTTTTCCGGTGAGTGGCCAGCAGAAACAGGGCCAAAAGCATCCACAGACCCCCGTTTCCGGCAGCCAGAGAACAGAAGCCAAAGGTGTCCAGGACCCCCATCCGGCAGCCAGCAGAACAGAGCACAAAAGAGGTTCAGACACCTCGTTCCGGCAGCCAGCAGCCAGAACAGAGCCAAAGGGTCCAGACCCCCATCTTTCCGCGGCAAGCAGAACAGAGGTCAAGTCAAAAAAGCACCAAGACCCCGTTTTCCAGCGGACATACACCATAACAGAGCAACAAAAAGCATCCATCCAGACCCCCATTCAGCAGGCCACCAGAACAGAGTCAAAAGCATCCAGACCCCCATTCCGGCACCGGCCGGGGGGGAACAGAGCAAAGGGGTTCAGACCCACCGTTCGGCGGCCAGAAACAAGCCAGAACAGCAGACCAGAGACACAGACAGAACAGCAGCCACAAAAGCATCCAGGGACCCCGCGTTCCGGCAGACCAGACTAGAACAGAGCCCCAAAAAGCATATCCAGACACCATTTCCGGAAGCCCAGCAGAGAGGGGCAAGCCGAGAGAGCAGAAACAGTAGACAGAAACAGAGCCAAAAAGCAATCTACTAACCCCCATTTCGGCACCCTGAACAGTAGGCCAAAAGCATCCAGGACCCCCTTGTTTCGGCAGCCAGAAACAAAAGAAACAAAGCCAAAAAAGATCCAGGACCCCCATTTTCGGCACCCCGCAGAACAGAGGCCAAAAGCATCCAGGACCTCATTCCGGCAGCCAGCAGAACCAGAGCCAAAAGCAATCCAGGACCCCCCATTCCGGCAAGCGAACCAGCCAGCAGGCAGCAGAAAAAAGAACAGAGCACAAAAGCATTCCCGACCCCCCTTTCAGGGCAGCCAGGGGAAAACAGAAGCCAAAACGCATCTCTCTTCTAAACCCATCATTACGGCGGCCAGCAGACAGAGCCAAAAAGCTCCAGACCCCCATTCGGCAGCCAGAGAGCAGAACGAGCCCAAAAGCATTCTAACCCCATCATTCCGGCACCCTGCTTGAAACTGAAACAGAGCCAAAAAAGCATCCATCAGACCCCCCGTTCGGCAGCCAGAAACAAAGCCAAAAGCAATCACCCAGACCCCCATTCCGGCACCCAGAAACAGAGCCAAAAGCCATCCAGGACCTCCATTCGGGCAGCCAGGAACAGAAGCCAAACACAAGAATCCAGACACAGACCCCCATTTTCAGCAGCCAGCAGAAACCGAGCCAAAAGATTCCAGACCCCCAATTCCGGCAGCCCAGAGGGCAGACCGAGACCAAAAAGCATTTTCGAAACCCCCGTCCGGCGGCCATGAAAGACAGAACAGCAGAGCAGAACAGAGCAAAAAAGCAGCCAGACCCCAGTCCGGCAGCCAGAAACCAGCAGCAGAAAATCGAGCCAAAAGCAGTCGGAAACTAAACCCAGCGAGGCCGGCAAACCTGATGCTCTGAACAGAAGGCACAAAAAATGCATCCAGACCCCCGTTCGGCAGCCAGAACAAAGCCAAAAAACCAAAAGCATCCAGACCCCCATTCCGGCCACCACTCGCCGGCAATGAACCGAGCCAAAAGCATCCACACAAGACCCCCGCCGTCCAGTTCGGGCAGCCAAGAACAAAAGCCACAAAAGCATCCAGACCCCATTACGGCACCCCCAGAACAGAGCCAAACAAAGCATCCAGGACCCATTCGGCGGGAAGCCAGGAACCCAAAAGAAACAAAGCCAAAAGCATCCAGGACCCCCATTCCGGCACCCAGAACAGAGCCAAAAGATCCAGACCTCCATTCCGGCAGCCCAGAAACAGAGCCAAAAGCATCAAGACCCCCATTCAGGGCTTCCGGCAGCCCAGAACAGCATAGCCAGACAGAACAGAGCCACACGCACTTTCTACTTAAACCCCCATTCCGGCACCCCAGCAGCAGAAACAGAGCCAACAAAAAAAGCACCAGACCCCCGTTCGGCAGCCGGACAGAGCCAAAAAAGCATCCAGACCCCCATTCCGGGCAGCGGGATAGGGGAGGGAAAACAGAATTCCAAAGGGCGTCCAGACCTCCGTTCCGGGGCCAGCCCAGAACAGAGGCAAAACGCCAAAATAGCATCCACAGTACCCCCCGTTTCCGCAGCCCAGACCCCAGAACAGAGCCAAAGGTTGTCCGACCCCCGTTCCGGCGGCCAGAACAGAGCCAAAAGCATCGACCCCCATTCGGCATCCGGAACAGAGGCCAAAGGGTTCAGAACCCCGTTCTGGCTGGGCCAGACAAACAGAGCCCAAAGCATCCAGGACCCCCATTCCCCGCAGCCCGAACAGAGGGCAAACAAAGCATCTACAAAACCCACCATTTACGGCACCCCAGACAGAAACAGCAGCCAAAAAAAAGCATCCAGACCCCCGTTCGGCAGCCAGACAGAACAGAGGGCCCAAAAGGCATTCCAGACCCCCTTCCGGCAGCCCAGACAGAAAAGAAGGCCCAAACAAAAGCATCCAGACCCCCATTCCGGCAGCCGGAACAAGAGCCACAAAGGGTCCAAACCCCCGTTCCAGCGCCAGAACAGAGAGCCAACCAATCCAGACCCCCATTCGGCAGCCGGAACAGAGCCAAAGGGGTTAGACCCCTTTCCGCGCGGCCAGAAAGAACAGAGCAAAAGATCCGACCCCCGTTCCGGCCCATCCGGAACACAGCCAAAAGCATTCCAGCAGACCCCCTTTCCTGCACAGCCAGAAACAGAGCCAAAAAGCAGTCTAAACCCCATTCTGGCCACCCAGAACAGAGCCAAAAAGGCATTCAGGAACCCGTTCCCGGCAGCCGGAACAGAGCCAAAAGCATCCAGGACCCCCATTCCGGGGCCAGAACAGAGCCAAAGGTGTCCAGACCCCCGTCCGGCAGCGAGAGAACAGAGCCAAAGGTGTCCAGACCCCCTGTCCGTCAGCCAGAACAGAGCCAAGGGGTTCAGGACACCCATTCCAGCAGCCAGCAGAACAGAGCCAAAGGGGTTCAGACACCCGTTCCGGCAGCCCAGAAACAGAGCCCAAGGGGTCCAGACCCCCCGCTCCGGCGGCCATAAACAGAGCCAAAAGCATCCAGACCCCCCTTTGTCTGGCGCCAGAACAGAGACAAAAGCATCCGACCCCGTTCTGGCAGCCAGGAACGAGCCAAAGAATACCACACCCCCATTCCGGCAGCGGAACAGAGCCAAAGGGGTCCAGACCCCGTTCCAGAAGCTATAAGTCAAGAACAGAGCCAAAACCATCAGACCCCCATTCCGGCGGCCCAGCCAGAACGCGCCAAACGATCCAGACCACCATCATTCCGGCAGCCGGAAACAGAGCCAACCAAAGGGGTCCAGACCCCCGTTCCAGCAACCAGAAAGACCAGGCCAAAAACCATCCCCAGACCCCGTTCCGGCGGCCAGCAGAACCGAGGCCAACGGCATCCAGACCCCACATTCAGGCACCGGCGAACAGAGCCAAGGGGTTGTTCAGACCCCCATTCCTGGCGGCCAGCAGAACAGAAGCCAAAAGCATCCAGACCCCGTTCCGTCAGCAGAACAGAGCCAAAAGATCCAAGACCCCCATTCCGGCAGCAAGAGCAGAAACAGAGCCCAAAAAAAGCATCTACTATCTAAACACCCCATTCGGCACGAGAACAGGAGCCAAAAAGCATCCAGACCCCCGTTATGGCAGCCGCGAACAGAAACCAAAGGGGTCCAGACCCCGTTCAGGTGGGCCAGAACAGAGCCCAAAATGAATCCAGACCCCCGTTCCGGGAGCCAAGAACGAACAGAGCCAAAAAAGGTGTCCAGACCCCGGTTCCGGCACCCAGGCCGAACAGAACAGAGCAAAAGGGGTTCAGACACCCGTTCCGGCAGCCAGAAACAGGGCCAAAGGGGTTCACAGCCCCCGTTCGGTGGCCAGCAGCAGACCAGCAGACAGACAGAACAGAGGTCAAAAGCTCCGACCCCGTTTCTGGAGCTAGGAAACAGAGCCAAAAGGGTCCAGACCCCCGTTCGGCAGCCCAGCAGAACTAGAGCGCAAGCAAAAAAAGGTGGTTCTCAGACCGGACACCCGTCCGGACAGCCAGAACAGAGCCAAAGGGGCCAGACCCCTTTCCGACAGCCGAACAGCGTAAAAGATCCAGGACCCCCGTGCAGCAGCCCCATAACAGAGCCAAAGCATCCAGACCCCATTCCGGCGGCCAGCAGAAACAGAGCAAAGCATCCCAGGACCCCCATTCCAGCAGCCGGAACAGAGCCAAAGGGTCCAGACGACCCCCGTTCCGGTGCCAGCAGCCAGCCAGGAACAGAGCAAACGCATCCCAGAACCCCCATCCGGCGCCGGATACAGAGCAAAGGGTTCAGACCCCCTTCCGGCGGCCAAGAACGAGCAAAAAGCATCAGGACCCCGTTCCGGCAGCCAGAACAGAGCCAAAACCAGTCCAGACACCCCAGGCCGGCAGCCGGACGGCGCTGGGGGGTGAAACAAAGAACACAAAAACCGAGGAAGGCCCAACATAAACAACGAACAACAAAACCACACAACAACACAA
>CM033476.1:61235082-61327582 GCA_019447015.1 Hymenochirus boettgeri | reverse complement strand
AACGAGCCCAAAAGCATTCCAGACCCCGTTCCGGGAGACCAGCAGACCAGAACAGAGCCCAAAGGTGTCCCAGAAAACACCCCCCGTTCCGGCAGCCAGCCAGAACAGAAGCAAAAGGGGTTCAGACACCCGTCCGGCAAGCCAGAACAGAGCCAAAGGGGTACAGACCCCCCGTTGTCCGGTGGCCAGAACAGATGTCAAAAAGCATCCAGACCCCCGTTTGGCACCGGAACAGAGCCAAAGGTGTCCAGACCCCTTTCCGGCAGCCAGAACAGAGCAAAAGTGGTCAGACACCCGTTCCGGCAGCCAGCAGCACGAACAGAGGGGGCCCAAAGGGGCCAGCCCCCGTTCGACAGCCAGAACAGAGTCAAAAGCATCCAGACCCCCGTCCAGCAGCCCATAACAGAGCCAAAGCATCCAGACCCCCATTCCGGCGGCCAGCAGCAGACAAACAGATCCAAAAAGCATCAGACCCCATTTCCGGCAGCAGACCCAGCAGAACAGAGCCAAAGGGTCCAGACCCCCGTTCCGGTGGCCCGAACAGCAGACAGACAGAGTCAAAAAGCATCCGACCCCCATTCCGGCAGCCAGCCAAGAACCAGAGCAAAGGGGTCAGACCCGTTCCGGCAGCCAGCACAGACAGAGCAAAAATGGGTTCAGACACCCTCCATGCAGCCAGAACAGAGGCCAAAGGGGTCCACACCAGAACCCCCGTTCGGGGGCCACACCAGAACAGGAGTCAAAAGATCCAGACCCCCATTCGGCAGCCAGAACAGAGCCAAAGATTCTAAACCCCCTCAATTCCGGCCACAGAGAAACAGAAGCAAAAGCATCCAGCCCCCGTTCCGGCAGCCGGAACAGCAGCCAAAGCATCCAGACCCCCATTCCGGCAGCACCCCCGAGGGGGGTGGGAATCAGAACCAAAAGGGTTCAGGGACCCCCGTCGGCGCCAGACCAGAACAGAACAGAGCCAAAAGCATCCAGGGACCCCCGTTACGGCAGACAGGACACAGAGCCAAAAGCATCCAGACCCCCCATTCCGGCAGCTAGAGAACAGAGCCAAAAGCATCTAAAACCCCATTCCGGACCGGAACAGAGCCAAAAGCATCCCGGAACCCCGTTCCGGCAGCCGGAACAGAGCCAAAAGAATCCAGACCCCCATTCGGCAGCGGGAACGGGGGAAACAGAACCAAAGGGGGTCCAGACCCCCCCCTTCCGGCGCGGGAGGGAAACAGAAACCAAAGGGGCAGACCCCCGTTCCGGTGGCCAGAACAGAGCCAAAAGAATCCAGACCCCCGTTCCGGCAGCCAGACAGCACAGAAAGCCCAAAGGTGTCCAGACCCCCATTCCGGCAGCCAGCAGAACAGACAGAGCAAAAAGCGGTTCAGACACCGTTCCGGCAGCCAGAAACAGAGCCAAAAGGGGTCCGGACCCCATTTCCGGCGGCCAGAACAGAGTCAAAAGCATCAGACCCCGTTTCCAGCGGCCATAACAGAGCCAAACAGATCCAGACCCCATTTCGCAGCAAGAACCGAGGGTCAACAAAGCATCCAGACCCCCCATTCCGGCAGCCGGAACAGAGCCAAAGGGGTGTACAGACCCCCGTTCGGCGGGCCCCAGCAGAACAACAGAGCCAAAAGCATCAGACCCCGTGCCGGCAGCCCAGCAGAACCAGACAAACAGAGCCCAAAAGCATACAGACCCCCCATTCCGGAAAGCCAGCAGAGAGAACAGAGCAAAAAGCATCTAAACCCCCCCCAGTCGCACCTGAACAGAAGACAAAAAGCATCCAGACCCCTGTTCCGGCAGCCAAACAAAGCCACAAAAGCATGCCCGGTACCCCCATTCCGGCACCACCAGAACAGGACCAAAAAGCATCCAGACCTCCATTCCGGCAGCCACAGAACAGAGTCAAAAGCATCCAGACCCCATTCCGGCAGCCAGAACAGAGCCAAAGATCCCAGGACCCCCATTCCGGCGCCCAGAACAGAGCCAAAAAGCATCTAAACCCCCCATTCGGGGCGGGGGGTAGGGTGGTGACGGCGGGGGGGTTTTTTTGCCTTTGTTTTTTTCGGCGGCCAGAACAGGAGCCAAAAGCATCCAGGACCCCCATTACGCAGCCAAGAACAGAGCCAAAAAGCATCTAAAACCCCATTCCGGCACACTGAACAGAGCCAAAAGCATTTCCAAGACCCCCGGCCGGCAGCCAGAAACAAAGCCAAAAGCATCCAGACCCCATTCCGGCACCCAGAACAGAGCCAAAAGCATCCAGACTCCATTCCGGCAGCCAGAACAGAGCCAAAAGCTCCCGGGACCCCCATTCCGGAGCAGACAGGCCAAAAAAAAGCATCCAGACCCCCTTCCGGCAGCCAGAAACAGAGCCACAAAAGCATCTAAACCCCCATTCCGGCGCCAGAACAGCGCCAAAAGCATCCAGACCCCCATTCCGGCAGCCAGACAGAAACAGAGCCAAAGCATTCGAAACCCCCATCCGGCACCGCTGAACAGAGCCAAAAGCATCCAGACCCCGTCCTGGCAGCCAGAACAAAGCCAAAAGCCATCCAGACCCCCATTCGGCCCCGGACAGAGCCCAAAGCATCCAGACCCCGTTCCGGCAGCCAGAACAAAAAGCCAAAAGCATCCAGACCCCCATTCCGGCACCAAGAAAACAGAGCCACAAAGCATCCAGACCTCCATTCCGGTCGCCAGAACAAAAGCCAAAAAGCATCCAGACCCCCATCGTCACCCAGACCCAGAACACAGAGCCCAAAAGCATCCCAAGGACCTCATTCGCCGTGGCAGCCCAGCAGAACAGAGCCCCAAAAGCTCCAGACCCCCATTCCGGCAGCCACAACGACAGCAGAACAGGCCAAAAGCATTAAACTCCTCATTTCCGGCACAACAGACAGAGCCCAAAAGCATCCAGGACCCCTTTCCGCAGGCCCGGAACAGAGCCAAAAGAATCCAGACCCCATCCGGCGCGGGATGGGGAAACAGAACCAAAAGGGGCCAGACCTCCGTTGCCGGTGGCCAGCAGAACATGAGCCAAAAGCATCAAGACCACCGTACTGGCAGCCAGAACAGAGGCCAAAGGTTCCAGGACCCCCGTTTCCGGCGGCCAGAACAGAGCCCAACAAAAGCATCCAGACCACCCATTCCGGCAGCCGGAACAGAGCCAAAGGGGTTTCAGACCCCGTCTGGCGGCCAGAACAGAGCCAAAAGGCATCCATGACGCCCATTCCCGCAGCAGCAGAACAGAGCCAAAAGCATCTAAACCCCCAGTCCGGCACACCAGAACAAGAAGCCAAAAAGCATCCAACCCCGTTCCGGCAGCCCAGAACAGAGCAAAGCATCCAGACCCCCCGTTCCGGCAGCCCAGAACAGAGCCAAAAGCATCCAGGACCCATTACGGCAGCCGGGAAACAGAACCAAAGGGGTCCAGACCCAGTTCCGGCGGCCAGACCGAGCAAAAAAGCATGCAGACCCCCGTTCCGGCAGCAAGAAACCTAGCCAAAAAGATCCAGACCCCCGTTCCAGCAGCCATAACAGTGCCAAAGCATCCGGGACCCCCGTTCCGGCAGCCAGAATGGAGCCAAAAGTATCCAGACCCTCTTCTGCGGCCAAAATAGATCTAAAATGGTTGTAATGGTTTAAAACTTTATTCCGGCCATATATAATAAAGTGGTGTAGTTGTTGTAATTTTAATTTGGTTGTAATTTTAATGTCTTACGATAGTGGCGGTTGGTAATTTCTGTTCCGGTTCGCAATGTTCCGGTTGTTACCTAGTCCTACAAAAGGGACATTCTGGAAAATTGAGGCAGTTCAGAGAAGGGCAACTAAATTAATAAGGGGAATGAGGGGCTTTAAATGCAGGCAGTTAGACAAGTTAGGGCGTTTGTTTACATTGGAGAAGCGGCGGGCGGTGCGTGGGGGACATGATAACTTATACAATATATTAATGGCCCATACAGTGAACTCTCTGGTGCATTGTTCACTAATAGGTATATCAGAGGATCTCGTGGACATCCTTTAAGGTGGAAGCGAAAAGAAGTTTCATCTTCAGGTTAGGAGAGGGTTCTTTACAGTGGAGAACGGTGTGATTGTGATGATGAAATGTGGAAACTGTCGTTCCAGGCAAGATGGTGGGAATGGAAAGTTCAGTGAATAATAACTTTAAAAAAGGCTGGATAAGTTCTAAAACTAAAAAAATATGAGAATACTGGTATTCATGCATAAGATCTGGTTGATCCGAGGGGACTTCGATTGGACGTTGGATCAGGAAGGAAATTTTCCCCCCTTTTTTAGCTGGGGTTTTTTTGCCTCTCTGGTATAAATGTTTAGGAGGGTTAAAAAAAAAAAAAAAAAAAAAAAAGGGAATAGGTGGACTTGAGGGACGAAGGTCTTTATTCAACGTAATTACGATGTTACTATGTTACTATGAGTAGCAGTTTTCTCCCAAGAGTCTTTTAGCTGGGCAGTCCACCAGCGACTTTTAACGCCACCCAGATGGAAAATAATTCTGGGGAGAACACTGGTAAGTAGAGATGGACGAACTCATAAGTTCGGTTGTTTGCAAACGTTTCGAACTTTAGTAAAAAGTGTGAAAGTTCGAAACCCATTAAAGTCAATGGCGAGTGATAGTTAAAGTCTGGGTTGATTTACAGATAAACTAACAAAGTGGGTAACTTACGCAAATACGGGAACCTTGGGAATGGTTTCTGGAGAACAGGTCAGCTATAACCAATACTTGTGTGTTAAACCAATCTTAAACACGAGCGGGCAATGCCGGGTTTTGCACAAGCTACATTCGAGGGGGTTACAGCCATATCGAGGGTTACCGAAAATAGAAAAAAAGAGGAACCTAAAGTGAGGTTGTCAAAAAAATCCTAACAATAATACTGAAGATACTGAAAAGAAACAATACTTTCGAGGGTTACGAGAACGGAAAAATGACATTCCAGGGTTAGCAAATTTGATCCATACATCAAGGGTTACCAAAAGATGAATGAACTGTCAGGGGTCACCGAAAATTGAAAAAGGCTACATTTGAGGGGTTTTTAGCGAATCATTCATTCTAGGGTAGCGAAACGGTCCATAAATTATCGAAAAACAGTCGCGACGCCGGAAAAATCCAAATAGTGTCTAACCCAAACTAGTTCTCGAGAGTTTGTATTCTCGAACGGTTCGAGTTCGGTTTGTGTCCATCTCTAAAAACACTGGTGGACTTTCAGTTTGGGTTTTAAGAGTAAAGTTGATCTGGCATTACCTCGGAGTTAAGAGTTACAGTAATTGTTTCCATTAACTTTAGAATAAAGGATTCTTGGTGATGACCTCCAATATTCCTAACAATTGCCTATGCGGCCACGCGTTGTCCAGGTTAAGGCCACACCAATTGGTATAGATTCTTGATCAGGTTCCTAAAATCTAATGAAAAAAATTTTGTGTATGTGATTAGAGTCATTTATCATTTGTAATATTGGCAATACCATTTATATGTGTATATATGCGATCCTTATCACGGAACGTCAGTAGCCAAATGGCATGAGTTGTTTAAGTACACCGTAGATGGTTTACAAGACCCGTGAGTGCACTGTGCTTGTTTTCTTGGCCTGTGTACTAGGAGTCCGGTGTGAAAGGACAAGGTGTTATATGTATGGTAAAGCAGGTGTTCATTGCTTGTTAAGGAATTGCATTTTACCTTACCAAGTGTATAAAGATAAATCGATATTCTATATGTAACAAGTTTATTTGCTCTCGTGCCCATACAGCCAAAGCACTTCCCGATGCCCATTGTAACACCCATTTATCGTTGACTTTGTCATCGTAACTGCCCAGCAAATGGCTCTTCTGTTTTGGCAGGTAGTGATTTTTTGAACTAACACCCATCACAGGATTTACCTTTAGATTTGTAATTATGATGCCTAGGAATCACCATCTGTAAATATAACCTACAAGATTCAACCTCATTTCTAGGTAAAGACCGGCTGGCACCGTGTTTTTGCCCCATGGTTAAAGGGGGTTAAATGAAAGGCCAGGTGGTTTTCCTACCTTTAAAGGTAGGGAGGCACCTGTCCTTTCATTTAACCCCCTTTAACCATCGGCAAAAACTGCAGCCGGTCTTTACTGAATGGTTAATCTTGGGTTTATTTTACAGATGGTGATTCCTGCCATCATAATTACAAATCGGTAAATACTGTGATTGTTAGTTTACTGCCAGAAAAGCAAGCCATTGCTCTTACGAGGACATCACGTTTATGGTGTTAAATGGCATCAGTATTTGCTGTTCACAGCAATAACATGTCATTGATTCTTTATCTTTATACACATTGTAAATGCATTCCTTATACAGCAATGAAAACGCTTGCGTTTACCATACATATAACACCTTGTCCTATTCACCGGAATCCTAATGACAACAGGCAAAAAAAACAACAAGTTGCACTCACGGTCTTGTAACCAGCCTTACGTGTACTTAAACAATCAAGCCATTTGGCTAACTGACTGTGCCGTCATAAGGATTCCATTAAAACACATATAACAAGTATGGCCAATATACACATGATCAATGACTCAATCACATAACACAAAATTTTTTCATTAGATTTAGGAACCTGATCAGAATCTATACCAGTGGTGCCTAACCTGACACGGGGGCCGCGTAGGCAATTGTAGAATATTGGAGGTCATTCACCAAGAAATCCTTATTTTACGTTAATGGACAATTCTAAACTCCTAATGCCAGATCAACTTTACTCTTACACCCAAACTGAAAATCCATCCAGTGTTTAGAGATGGACACAAAACAACCGATACTCGACCGTTCGGACAAACTCGAGAACTAGTTTGGGTTAGAACTAGTGGTTTTTCCGGAGTCGCGACTGTATTTTCGATAATTTATGGACCGTTCGCTAACCCTAGAATGAATGATTCGCTAAACCCTCAAATGTAGCCTTCAATTTTCGGTGACCCTTGAAAGTATCATTCAATCTTGGAACCCTTGAATGTATGGATCAAATTTGCTAACCCTGGAATGTATCGTTCGTTAACCTACGAAAGTATTGTTCGTTTCAGTATCTTCAATTATTATTGTTAGATTTTTGACAACCCTCGAATTTATGGTTCTTTTTTCGGTAACCCTCGAATTGGCTGTACCCCCTCGAATGTAGCTTGTGCAAAACCCGGCAATTGCCCGCTCGTGTTAAGAATTGTTTTTAACAAGTTGGTTATAGTGACCTGTTCTCCAGACCATTTCCCAGTGCCACAGCTATTTGCAGTAGTACCACTGTTAGTTTATCTGGTAAAATCACCCCGACTTTTTGAACCTATCACTGCCCATTGACTTTAATGGGTTTCGAACTTTCACACTTTTACTAAAGTCTAAAGTTTGAAAACAGACCGAACTTTATGAAGTTCGTCCATCTCCTACCAGGTTCTCCCCAGAATTATTTCCAGCTGGGTGGCATTTAAAAGTAGCTGGGTGGGGACTGCCCAGCTAACAAGACTCTTGGGAGACAACTGCTATCTCATGCCACCAGTTCCCATGAGACAGAAAACACAGAGATTACAGTTGTTGTTATAGTTAGGGGTTCTGGTTAATGATTTAGTCGAGTGTTACCATAGGTCTTTTTAGCAGGCGACCCCCCGGCTTACTTTTTCATGCCACCCAGGAGTGTTGAAAAAAAAGTTTTAAAAGAACACGTTGTGATTAAAGCAAGAAATTGATTGTAGGGATTAATAGGTGTTGCCAATAGGTCAGTAAAAAACGAACCCCCCCTCAAAGACCCCTTTTAAACAGCAAGATTATTTTTTTAAAGCATGTGGTAATAGTTTTTTGCGAAGATCCCCAAGGCCGCAAAAAGTTGATGAGGGTGGCGCAATACATAATATAAAACCTGCAACACACTCTGTATTTGAGTCACATGTGATTTTACTGCCCGATACATCTGGGTTACCTTCAGATGTTTTAAAACTACACTCCATGCATTCTGCAACCAAGGAATGCTGGGTGTTGTTCTAGCGTTCAAACATTTAGTGGGACAAAAGTTAGGACATCCCTGACCTATTAAGAGAATGAGGCCAAGGCTAATCAGTATTCCCATTAAAATAGAAAATGGGATAGATGGATAGAAAATTGGTTTTAATGAATAGGATGGTGAAAGAGAGTAGTTGTTAATGGGGCCTTCATCATTATGGACTTAAAAGTGCTAAGTGGGGTTGGGTGCCACAGGGTTCTGTGTTGGGCGCTTCCATTAATTATTTATTAAATGATTTGGAGTGGGTATTGTCAGCAAGGTGTTTGTGAAGACACGCAACTTTGTCGACCATTAAAACTTCAGAGGATGGCAGGGGGATCTAGATTAGATTGTCACATTCGGGCTGAGTGGCAGATGAAATTCAATACCGTTGATAAAGGTAAGGGATTGCATTGTGGACTTTTAAAAATCCCTTGTGTGATTATACTATAAATGGATATGTGTAAGTGAATCCTGTTGGAAGGATTTGGAGTTTTGGTGGATAACAAACTTAAAGATAGCAAGCAAGCAGTGCAAGGCCCGGGCAACAGCAGACCAAGTATGGTATGTATTGTCTTGTATAATGAGAGGTTGGATCAAGGGATGGAAAATGAAATTCCCCTCTTACCAAGCATTGGTAAGGACTATGCAGTGTAAATTTGGAATCCTGTGACAAATAGGACATCTTTTTGAAATGAAAGGGTTCAAGGAGAAGGAACCCCCCCACCCACCCTCAAAACACATTGACACCCCCCGAACCACCCACCCAACACCCACGCACACGACCCGGCCCCCGCACCCCAGCACAACCAAAATGCCAACAACCCCCCGCCCCCCCCCCCCCCCACCCCCCCCCCCCCCCCCCCCCCCCCCCCCCCCCCCCCCCCCCCCCCCTAAATTACAATCAGGCCCAGACGAGGAAAGTTACAATATTGTCCGCTGGAGAAAAAAGGCGCTTTGCGTGGGGATATGATTACGTTGTATACATACATTAAGGGCCATACAATAAACCCCCTTCTCCTCCCCACCCCATATCTGGAAGATTGTTCACCATAGAACATTGTCAAAGGACTCCCCCACCCCCCCCCCCCGAGGACATCCTTAAGACTTGAAGAAAAAATGTTAGGCTTCACCCACCCACCGCTCCGAAAGGGCTTGTGCCACCTTCCCACTGTGAGCTGTTCACTGGAAAGCTATGGAAAATGTCGTACAGGGACGTTGTGGTTAATCAGCTTCCCCACTTGGTCAGTTTTAAACAAAATCTGAATGAGTTTCTGCAAAAAAGGAATGTACGAACGTTACTGGTATGATATATAAAGGTAGAGTTGATCCAGGGAAAATTTAAGCATTGCACCTGTTTTACCCTTTCATAACAGTGCGCGCGCGGTTTTTTTTTTGCCTCATCCGGGATCAAACAGTTAGCAGGCAGGAATGAGGAATACTACCCTCCTTGTAGGGGGTTGAACGGATGGAATATGTCTTTAGTCAACCTCCAAATAATTATAATACCGCCCATACTACCTATATATATATTATGAGAAGGCTGTATGGTTTCCATGTGTTATACACTGCACAAGTTTAAAGGCATGTCAACCTTAAAAGTATGGAAACTTATAATATAATAACTAGTAAAAAATAGTGCACATTTACAGGGTATTCAATAAAAGTTCTTATCGTTAAAATGCAGCTCGCTAATTTTCGCACAAACACATCAGATCTTATTAAAACATTTGAAATGCTTCGTTCGTGAAGCCGTTTCTCATTCATCAGGTTCACTGGTTATATCCTGTTGTTTATTTTCAATGAGATCAACATGGACTTGAAGAAGATTCCAGTATCACCCTTCTACCCGCAGAAAGGGAAAGATGCACCCAGCTCCCCGCCCCTGGTATCACAACCTCGACTACCATGATAAGGTGACCATGCTCCTGGCCCGATAACACAACACTATTGAGATTTAACAATGGGATCCCACCAGCTCACAAAAAAGGGTCATAGCTTACTACACCCCACACACGCTCAAAAGGATAAAGCCCATTGAGCGAGCACGTATCCTGCCTCTACACCCCCTGGTGAGGCACATCCATGCATATATGGACTCACAAAGATAAAAAGGAAGGCGGCACCAATAAGACCTATGAGCTCCCAGCAGCCACAACTCTGTAACATTAACAACCCCAGTGGCAAAATACTGGCCAACATGCCTTAGGACCATGGGGGGATAGTCTACGCATCACATCCAGAACTCTCGGATTTCACCATCAAGATCAGATATAGTACTCGGTGCCGCAGAAACTATGGTGTCCGCATGATGTGACATCTCTTTCTTTCTGTAACTCACCAAGGAGACTGTTGATATGGTGAGGGAATACGGCTAGCGCACAGACAGAAACTCTTACCAGCAGAACTGATCTCAACCCAGAACAGGTGTGTCACGTCTGTGAATGGGTGCCTGAATACCACTATTTCAAACACATCCACACACCAGTTCTAGTAGGCAACCAAACAAGGATGTGCTATGGGATCTCCAGTTTCACTATTGTGACCAAAACACCCCCATCCATTAGGAGGTTAGAAAGAAGGAAAAAAACAGGCCTTAATACCTTTAAGGGTCCATAGGCACACCATCCACCTGGTTTCGAATGGGAGGCACGGGGTTTAAACTCCACCAGAAGGTAGTTTCAAGCCTGTCCAAAACATCAAATTTACAAGGAAGAGGTGACAAAACCCCCAAAAACAAACAAACTAGCTTTCGTGGAATACTTGGTAGAAGTTAAGGAAAAATGGTAAAAATGGAAAGTAGAGGTTTACAAGAAAACAAACACACACAGATCAGTATTTAATGCCCGGTTTTGACTACCCACCACCTTTAGATCACAGCGGGGTGTCAATCAAACCTGAAGCACAGAGCTGAGAGAACATTCCCCCAACTGCGAGGGGAAGCCCCCCCCCCCCCCCCCCCCCTAAAGAAATTGAACATCAGAGGAGCCCTTCTAAAAATGGTGTATATCCAGACATGGATTTTCAAAAGCACGTAGAAGAAAAGAAAAAAGAAAATGAATACCACACAGGCAGAGGAAAAAAGCCAGGAACAGGAGAAAAACCATGGCAATCCCATATGTAGCAGGGTCTCCAATAAAATTAAGAAGAATTTCAAAAAAAACACGTATCCCTGTCAGGCTTAAAACCGGGACAGCACACTGACCCAGGGCGCAGCAATCGGTACATCCGAAGACCCAATAAACACCAAACACAAAGAAAGCCCCGAATTCAATACCGTTGCAGTGAAGAATGCTCTGATTTGATGTGGGGGAGACAAACAGCAAATGCATCAAAAGTATGGCCCCAGCACGAGAGCCAATTCGGACTCGCCGTTTGACCTGCATCGTAAGGGATAAAGGAAATACCTTTAAAATGGTTAACTGTAAAACATATTGGTATAAAAAGGACGTGACTGGTTCCAAAGAGAGGTGGCAAGGGAGGCATTTAGCGAAAATTTTAAAGAACCCCAAGCATAAATAGAGGTGGGGGGGTTCGAAACAAACTGTCTGCCATGTACATGCTGCGTTTGACAACTTACCCTGGGACCCCCTGTTCCTTATAACACATCTCAGCCACTATCCAATAAAGCCCTCTAACCGGCTGTGACTTGGTGTGATATGCAACTTGGGATCCCGCCCTCCGCCCAGGGTATTAATTGCCCACAGATATGTACAAGTCATTCTCTGCCGTGAGAAAGGAAAGCCCAGTTCGGTAGACCTAGGTGACCACACTTCAGAACTAACTTCAAGTCCAGGTTGATTTAATTGAATAACAGAATATTGAAAGCAACATCCCCCCCCCTGCGTGGTTGGGGGTAAACATCTGACACCATTTATTCAAGAACTTTTATTGAATAACCTGCTATTCTCCCCACCACCAAATTTCCCCGCCCATCCTGTCCCCCCCGGTACTTTTTTCTGCCACTGGTGGAAATATTCTGGGGTGAACCTGCTTTAACCCTGTATTCCAAGAAGGACAGTACTGCCACTGGAGTGATGACAGGAGGGGGCAAGCCAGTCCACAGTGACCAGGAAAAATCAGAAACATAATAAACACCAATCTGTTACATTTACGCTGAAGATACACTTGCTGAAGGCCCTTGAAAACCCCTATTTTTTTTCTTTCGTTTTTTTGTCTCCACAAACGATTTGAGTCCCGATATCGTATAGGGTTTCACATTTGGCTCAAGTGGCACAATGTCCGCTCTTGAAAAAAATGGCACAAACGTAAGAAAACAGGGCGCCAACAAACTACCTTTGCTATAGCGACCAATTTAATGACCCCCATCATCTTTTGCAGATTTCATCAAATTGAATGATAAACAAAAAACGGTGGTTAATTGGTTTGGCCAAATTAGGTTGCTAAAGAAGCTTTAAAGTTTTTTTTATATGTATTCCCCTATAAAATCTTGTTTTCTTTTTGCACAAAATAATGGCCTTGCCATTGCCACGACCCATTTATGATGCCCATTAATTTCCATTTATTTAACCAATTCTGGGGTATAGCCGGTCGATATTCAATCCGCAACCCTTTTGGTCGGGATTGTTGGTTGCTCATCTACAGTAGCTGTAAGAAGTCGCTTTACTTTTACTGCAAGGCTTTACCCGCGCAGGCAGGACTGTACCCAGATTTATTCAAAGTTTGGTCATCACATGTTCAATCCTGATTAGATGATTAACTAAGGGCAAAGGGTATTATTTTGTTGTTTATGTTACATGGTTATTATTAAATAACAATGCTGTACGATTGCGATATTTAGCCCTCTTATAAGCTTTGGTTCAACCATTTTATCGGGGTAACACCTATATCTTCCGACTACCCCCGGCCGCACCCCCTAGATTGTAAATCTTTGGCTGAAGTTTCAACATCAGCCCATATTTGTGCAATACTGCACGCGCACCCCAATGAAGGTATTGGCAGCCGCGACTGGTATTCCTCTAAGAAGATTAGGTGGGTGAAATTGCTCTGTGGCTCTACCAGAGCCACCTTTACGCTCCCTCCGCCAGCCGCGCCGTTTTATAGAAATCAGTCTGCAGTTCCACCTTTTATACTTTAATTAGGGAGGTCCAACAACAATGGTATGGCCGCAGTGAGGCTTTTTCTTAACCATGTAACATTTTAGGTCCAATCGTCTGTGGTTAATGGTGTGTCTACAAAATCTGGTAGCGTCCTTTAGTACCTTACCGAGATGAGGACGTAATCTATAATTAATACATAAATGCATAAACAAAAATATAGTAAGTGTGAAGAGCAAGCCACAACCCTGGCGAGTCCGCTTTTACTCCAGTAATACAATTATAAGCGTCCCGTTAATCAACAAAGTACGCGCCCCCGCGCCCCGCGAAAAGCCCAAAGTAGTCTCAGTCTGTAGTCTTCATGTCCTAGTAGTGAATGACAAGAGCCAACTGTGAAAGTCCTGTATCAATTTGTTAAATTAATGAGTAAAAGACTAAAAATTAGAATGGAGGTCAAGTTGATATCCATGGACCCCTCCCACCCCGCACCTGATAAAAACAAACCGCTAAAACGTTCTCCCCGCAGAAAGCCAAATGGAGTATAGCACTACACCCCCACCCCCCACCACCCCCCCTCAGCTCACAGGGGGTGGGTCAGGGGGACAGCAAGACCAGGCCCATCGAACCCCCGCTACTCTTCTGATCCAATAGATCACCCACACCAAGAAAGGACCTCCCCTACGCGTGCACCTGTTCACAGAAAAACATGACGTTTTTCCACAGTGAACAATTTCAAAAGTCCGTCTTTTATTAAATTTTTAAAACCCCCCCACGAGTCCAGGAGCCACCGCCGCCCCCCCCGCGTTTCGTGCCTACAAGAGCACTTAATCATGGCGCACAATAGTGACTCCAGGGGGGCGGGAAGCTCCTTCAAATAAACAACGCAGGTGGGTCAAGGTGCCTCCACCCTCCCCCATCCTTCCTCAACCGAGACCCATAAAATTGTAATGCAACCAGATAAGTAGTTCCCCCCCCCCCTCTATTATGGCTACAATAAGAAAAACAAACGATTATAATTGAACAGTTGTTGATGTATGGGATTTAATATAATTATCTAATGATATTATTTAACGCCAATATGCCCTGGTCATGGGGAATAAGGAGTATAAAGAACCAAACCATCAAATAGATGCTTTAAATGAAAATCTGATCCAACGGTAATAGATGCCAAAACCTGTAACAACCGGCTTCGTGTCCCAAACCAAAGATAGGAATATAAACAATGAGATCCATAGGGCCCCTCCACCAGGACCAAATGGCCAGCCAACTATGGGGTCTGTCGGGGGGGCGGGCTCGGGGGCGCCGCTCTCGGGTTATGAATCGTAGGAAGAAAAGAAAAGGGCCCCGAAAAAAATGGGTGAGGCAGAAGACTATTTTCATAGATGAGCCAAATGAGATTCAATCTCACCTCTCCCTTCAACAATATGGTCAGATCTCTGCCGGCGGATATTCAGCCGTGGGGTCACCCCTCAAGGGTTCTATAGGTATACAATTATAAAGAACACCAATGGCTTCTTCGTATAATCATGTTGTTAAGTACAACACCAACCGCCCCCTTTATCGTTTATTCTAAATCATTATCTCGTCATTATAACCATAACTACTTTACTTTTGGCCGGGGGTATCTTCCCTTCCCAGACATGGGGAGAGGGAGGCTTCTGATGGGGGTGAATTTTCCCCCACGTAGCCAACCTCTGCATGGGCTCCCGGTGGGAGGAGACGGTACTTTATCCATTGATGAATCAATGTGCTATTTCATCACTGTAGTCGTCCTTAAAAAGATACTAGATGACTCTAATCATATGGGGACAGGCCTCACCGCACGTTGACTGTATGATGTTTATGGAATTATTAACAATATGAGTTTTTTCCCTTAAGCTTACTTTTTGGAGTTGGAGGGCCACAGCCTACCCCCAGTTAACTTCCCTCGAAATTACACCCCCCCCCGTTCCTTGCCGGGAAATAGTCGCTGTGTAACTACATTTACCAGAAGCCTTCTGCTGGCAATACTATTTTGCATGCTACCTCTACCACCCCTTCCCATAATTTCAGAGGGATCCATATGGAGAGTTTCTACAGGATTAAGAGAAACTGTTCTTGTTTTGAAGAGATTTCGTAAGGAATATGTAACTTAAGGGATCGGAATCCTTGCGACCGGGGGTCATCTATTGAATGTTCTGACATCAGCTGTCAAGAGAGTCACTTAAAAGGGCCTGCCCTGTCCCACCCCACAAAACCCTATATCACCACCAAAACTACTGGCCCCCAACTGTAGTGTAGTCTCATCCTTTACCTCACACCCCAGATCCATAGGGTTCTCATGTAGTCCCCCCCAAAGTACAAAAACTGCCCCACAAGGAGGCTGCAGAAGTCCATACCGTAGTTTGGCATGAGTACCTGCAGCAATTATCCCTCCTGTCCTCACATCCCGCCATCCCTCCCCTTCCCCTTCCCTCCCTCTCTCTGATGTCCCCCCGCCTAGCGTAATAAAAGTGTCTTAAGATAGAATATTCACCAAGGGCTCCCAGCACCAACCGCTAGAGTGTATCTTTAGCAAAGCTCCCCAAACGTTACTTACATATCCCTCTTTCCTCCGCGAAAGTGAGCTGCCGGCCCAGCCACGTCAGGATTGGCAGCCGCTCAGCCAATACAGACGCGGTGCCGGTCTCCGCCCTGTGCTTGATTTTCTCGACAAGCAGAGGCCACCGCGGGTGGAGCGCCCGGCGGAGGAAAGAGGGGAGGGTCAAGTAGAGTTTCGGGGGGACTTTCTCAAAGATACAAATCTAGCGGTTGGGGCTGGGAGCGCCTTGGGTGAATCTTCTCATAAAAATTTTTTATTTGGGGTGGACATTCCCCCTTAATAAGGATAGAGAGAGTTCTTTGATTTGATTTTTTGCGATCCTTGTAAATCTCTCTACTATAAACAATGGCCTTCAGTCCCCCCCCCCATGCCAAAGTAATTATGCTACCCAGACCTACGACCAGAGATCAGGGTTTTGTAGGGGGAACCAATTATGTCTGACATGTTTTAGTAATCACTATTTCGGATATTTTTAATATTATCCGCCACCATACTTACCCGTATTATCGGTGCGACTTGAAATGTAGTTCTTGAAGACGTTTCGCTAGTCATCCGACTGGCTTTCTCAATTCAGAATGACTTGTACAAGAATCTGTGGCAATTATGTACCCTGGAAAATCCCAATTAGCATATCACAGCCAGGTGTTAAGGGCGTGATTGGATAGTGGCTGTTGCAAATATGTTAACATTATAATCTTCAAAGGTATGTCCTTTAAAGATTGTAATGTTAACATATTGGAAAATGAGCCATCAACCACCTCTCTACCTGCTCCACAGCCCAAGATATAAAGAAATGACTGACCAGAAAGTTAATGGGTGGGAGGCTGACATGTGACATTCCTAAGGCTTCTTCTGCACAGTGCCGCTGGCGAGCACAGCCTCAGACTCCCTCAGTGTGTGAGGGAGACAGGAAGTCCCTCCCCCTCTCTGCTGTGTGATGTCCTGACAGAGTAGGTAAGGGAGTCTGAGTGGCCCACGGCACCCGTGAGTGGGCGGGGCTTGTGCACCCGCGGGTGGGTAGGGCTTGTGCTCCCATGAGTGGGCGGAGCCACATGGGGCTATGAGAGAATGGGCCAAGGGGGGCCTGCAACTGGAGGGACCATGGGGTCCATGAGTGGAAGGGAAGGTACCAGGGGGCTGCAAAGTTAAGGAGGAGACACAGGGAAGATTGACAGGTTTCAGAGCAGGAAGCAGGAAGTGCAGGGGACCTGATGCTGCTGCTGCCATATCACACACAAAAATGTAAATATCTTCAAAACTATGCAAAATAAACAAAGAAAATAAATTGAAAAAATTCTCAGGAGAGCAATTCCTACCAATTTACCTGAAGTCATTTTTGGACCACAGTTCCCCTTTAATTATTTAGGCTGTAAAATATACATTGTAGTAAAAAGTTATGGAATGGAGTCATATAAATGCTCACACGCACAGTATTTTAACTGTGTCTGGGAAGTGTCTGGAAATGACATACGTGATACTATTTCAGGTGCTCTATCTGTGTGAACAAGTCACCGTACAGGAGAACATTAGCGCAGTAAAAACTTCCTATGAATAAACAAAACCCTACGTTCTGTGAAAATACCATTAACATTAGATCCACATTCATAACTTTTATGACTGAAAGACATGACAATTAAACGGGTGGATCTGAGTCACGTGATTGAAGGGATATGTGAAAAAAAAGCATATAATTTCCTAGTCATTATCTGTTTCCTTTGCTTTTAGCCATAGAAATGCCACCCTCTGTACCTCTGGTAGAGAGCGTTCTGATATACGGTATACACCAATCACAGGATATCTTGATTGCATTTGCCTATATCTCACTAGGAGACACACAGTAACATTAGACTGTTTTTGTACTTTATGGGTTCGTCTAAATTCTTGACATGTGACATTTACAGAACTCTAGTTCCTACACATTTCTCACATCTCTTTATATTACAAATTATTTTGAATACTTTTAAATTTCACTTTCCTCAGCAAAAATGTGTAAAGTTTTTGTATAGTGATGATATAATGGAGAAATATACAGTATATATACTATAATGCGTATACAGTAAAATGTATAGCCCAGAAATAGGTGAAAGTGTAAAAATGAATTATTCTTGGTTGACCATACTTTTTGATTGTTACAAATACTATAAAACTATTTCAATGGTTGATGTACCATTTCCTTGCTTTTCCCATGGTCCTTTGCTGCTGGTGATGTAAGCTCCATTCAAGTTTATGGGGATAGTACAAAATACTGATTTGGCTCATAAGGAAGTGCTATCAGATAAAATATATACCCATACCATTGCACAGGGAATAACCTAAATTTAATTCATTATTAGACTTTCATTTCCCTTTATCAATAATCAGGATAGCAGCAAAAGTCTGTGTTTTTTTTCTGAATGGACATTCTGGTTAACAGAGTCAATTTAGATTATAAATTTACTAAAGGTTATGAGAATTTCTCATTTTGCCACTAAACAATGTTAATTTGCCAGAAAGCTTTGTCTTTCCAAGGATGTTCCTCATTTAAAAACAATTGTGCCAACAAAACTTATTGTATAACACACCTTATAATCAAAAATAGCATCCTCAAGTGGGGAATCTCCACCCCTTAACATAAACCTTTTTAAATATAGGTGCAAAGGCCCCAACCGCCACCAGAGTCTGAGTATGTTTTTTTAACAAACTGCGGTAGGGGGAGGGGGGGGATAGGGTGCCCTACATCAAAGAAAAATGATTTATAGGTAGGGCACCAGGCAACAAAGTTAGATCTGGTGAGAGTTAGGGTAGGGAGGGGGGGGGCCTTCTACATGAGGTTGCTGTCTGTTATCTAAGGTTAAGGAAGCAGCAGGGACTGGATGATTCACAGACACCTCCTACTTTGGACAGACACTTCCAGGAGAAGAGATGTAGAAGGATTTGGGGGCCAGTAGTGGGTTAAGTTTTAGTTTTGGGGGTGGACATGCCCTTTAAGGAAACCTTAAATGGACTATTATTATTATTATTATTATTACTAAATTCCAATATAACTCCTGGGCACACTGTTGTTTGAGTGATTTGATTTCACAAACGAACAGTGTGCCCAGGAGTGATATTGGAATTAGGTTATAACCAAAACATAGTGGATGGAGCTGTGTGACCTGGTGCACTGGATATAGCAGTATGTTGTACGGGATGGTGCATTTGGACTCTAAATATATTATTATTATTTTAGATATAGTATTATTATTAATTATTATTATTATTATTATATTATTAATAGATTAGAATTATTATTATTTATGGCTGCTGTATAAACTCTGTGTGTGTACATGGTGCCAGGTGTATTTCCATTTCTTTTTGAAGTACAATCCCTTATTCAACTAACTACACTTGTTTACAATTTTTTTTAAAGCAAATGTATAAAACTATTATAAATATAAAAGGGTTTTAACAGGTGAATCTCAGTTTTGAAAGATGGGTGTAGGTTTACCTTATAATCATCATAACTATTTGTGGCATGTGTTGTACAAGTGTCAGACTGTGTGTTTAGCTCATTGTGATTCACTGTGAAAAGCATTATCTATACTGCTTCATAAAGTATTTAAATGTGCATGATTGTGTCATTCTCTAGTTTCATTTAAACCTTTTTTGTAAAATCATTACCATGAACAAAGCAAATAAAGTTTTTTTTTATGTAACAACAAACAAGAAAAGATGATTCATAGAAACCTTTCATCTGGATAATAAACACAATCTCTATTCTTCATTATACATGAGTGTAGAATTCACCTTTTATTTTCTGAAATAAAAGGTTGAAAATCTGAAAACAAGTATGAATTAAATGGAGGGGGAAGTTCAGTTCATTAGTGGTGAACAACTTCCACTGAGTTTCACCAACAGTTTCACAAACTTGACAAAGGAGGGAGAAAAATCTTACTAGTCAACTTGACCAGCTTGTAGGGTGGAAAAATGTCCTACGAATCAGGAAACGGCAATATCATATGGGTTCAATAAAAAAAATCCCTAACCTTGTCCTGGTGTCCCCTGTGCCAAGAAGGCAATCCTAATTAGAGATGGCAGAACCTTGGTGCTGGCAATGTAGGATACTGGTAAGTTACATTGGCAAAACTGAAATTTCAAAGCTTTGAGGCCAAAAATTTTGTCTGCAAAAGTGGTAATTTCGGGCCCAAATCAGGTGTGTGTGTGTGTATGTGGGGGGTGGGATTTTGTGCTTCTTTAGTCCAAATGATGAAAGGGGGTGCCCCACAACAAATTGGAACCAACTTCTTGGTAGTTTGGAGTATCCTGTCCCTTTGAGCAATGGTTCAAGTGCACCATATGATACAATTATGTGGTGATGTTTAAAATTTTTCTTGGAATGAAGTTCACTGCATGTGAACAAGGTTAGGCAAATATCAAACAAATGATTTTTGCAATGAACCCAACTTAATGGCAAATGATATTTCATCCCTACTAGGAAAGCAAGGTGTAGATAGGCCAGTGGTGGGTGGAAAGGGGGTGGGGCTAGCATAAGGGGTAGGGAGGCATGTGTATTAAAGTGTATAAATAAATTACAGGATCAACAAAGACTTTTAATTTCAGGAAAGCAAATTTTCCCAGGTTAAAAGCAGCTCTTCAGAATGTCAACTGGGATAAGGTATTATCAGGTAAATGTACTGAACAGAAGTGGACTTTGTTTAAGGGGATTTTAAGCCATTTCACTTCTAAATTTATACCCTTGGGAAATAAATGTAAAAAAAATAAATCGGCGCCCATGTGACTGAATTCTGATGTAAAGAGGCAAAAGGAAAGGAAGAAAAAGGCATTTAAAAACTTTAAGTCAAAGGGAACGGAAAGGGCCTTTAGGATTATAAAAACTGTTAAAAGGAGTGTAAGAAAGCAATCAAACTAGCTAAAATTAAGCATGAAGTTAGGATAGCTGAACAAAGCATCACTAAGCCTGAACATTTTTTTTAAAATATATTAATAGTAAGAAGATGAGGACTGAGAATGTGGCACCATTAATTAATGGGGATAAGTTAGTCTTGAATATTTTTTTCCCCTTTATACACTATAGAAGATCCAATTACAGATATCATAGAGTATAGTAGCAATACGGCACCCTGGGGGACTAAGAACAAAGCAGGCAAGCGGTGGGGGGGAAATGTGTATAACTGGCGCCCAGTGCGGCCATGATAATGCATGTGCGCGACCAGCATCCACAGCCTACAAGAGATTGTGCATAGCATACAGTACCATTCCCAATCCAACCAGCGCTGTGTAATGCTGCTGCTGCGCTACTCGCTTCCTTCCAGGGCTCCCATCCATCTTCTGGCCAATCTGAAGTCGAAGAACTTGACACACTCCCCTCCCCCCAGGAGCAGAGCTGCAGTCTGGGAAAAGCCGGACGTCACTGACCCAGGAGGCGGCACAGCAGACTGTATTACGTTGGCGCATGAGGTCAGGTCATTTACTTCACGTGTGCAGCCCTGCCAGTACGGAGTAGCGCAGTCCAGAGTGGGAGCAGAGTTAGTTATGTGCGCAGAGCTGAGCCTGGCAGTGACTAGTAAGGACTAAGAAGGAGTCTGAGTCTTTGTGTTGAGAGACAACAAGTTTTGACTACTGAGTACTGACACAATGTCACTGACAGAAGAGATCAGTAAGTAGAGTACAACAAGTTCACTAGTACTGCTAAAGACTGTCACATCATGATCATTGATTTGAATACATAAAAAAAAACTTTAAAAAAAAATATATATATACATATAATTTTTGTAAAAATTATGTGATAGGGAGCTCAAAAATGTAAAATTTTAGCCACGCCCATAGACAAAACCATGCCCACCAACAAAGCCACACCCAGTTTAACGCGGTGGCGGTGCGATTCGTGCGCCACTTGGAAATAAACAAGGAAGCCATTCAATAGTTTTGCTCAGGCAGTAAAAACCCTAGAAGTACCCCTGGGGCTGCTAAGTGGCAGATGAGATTCAATGTTGATAAATGTAAGGTGATGCATTTTGGACTTAAAAATCCTTGTGCTGCTTATACTATAAATGGCTCTGTGTCAAGTGAATCCCTGTTGGAAAGGGATTTTGGAGTTTTGGTGGATAACAAACTTAAAGGAAGCAAGCAGTGCCAGGTGGCAACAGCCAGAGCCAGCATGGTATTGTCTTGTATAAAGAGAGGTATGGATTCAAGGGAGGAAAATGTTATTCTCCCTCTTTACAAGCATTGGTAAGGCCTCATTTGGGATATGCAGTGCAATTTTGGAATCCTGTGTACAAAAAAGGACATCTTTGAAATGGAAAGGGTTCAGAGAAGGGCAACTAAATTAATAAGGGGAAAATGTATTTATGAATGTATCTCCATAAAATCACATAGACAGGACCACGCCTGACGCGTTTCGTGCAACATGCACTTCATCAGAGGCGTGTCCTTATAACAACGTAGCTTCCTTTTAACAGGTGAGAGACAACCAAATTAGCATATAAAAAGAGCTATACATGATGTTAATTAACCCTCAGCAAACCGGAGGTCAGAAAAAGGAAACCGGCATAGAAAAGCATGCAAAATATCAGACACTAATGTAAATACAACATAAAAGAATAATAAACAAATGAAACAAAAAACTAACCAAAAGTATATATAGCAATCAATGTATGTACATAAATCCACAATAATGACTTAATGGAGAAGATATAATACCAAAGTAAATAAATAGATAAACAGAAAACTCCATAAACCACAAAGCAAAAACAGAAAAAATGAAAATAAAGGTAAGTAAACGATAAATGTAAAAACTGAACTAGTAAATCCTGAAACGTGAACGGACTAAAAACTTTATCAGTAAAACACGCAATATCCCAAGTGGAATTGAGGCCAAAGGGAGTACGAGTACCCAATGTAAAGATCCATTTGGCTTCACATTTAAGCAGACAAGAGGTTTTATCTCCTCCTCTGGGGGGGCTGTAGATCCGTTCGATACTTTGTATCGCTAACATATTGAGATTGGCTTAATTGCAAGTTAGGAAGTGACATGCGACTGGACTCAAAGAGTCTAAACTCTTAACTGCTCTAATATGTTCTCCCAATCATTAAAGGACATCTCCACCCTCTCCAAAAACTTTGATATGCTGTAGTGTATCCCTTCCCACCTCCAACCGCTGTATTATCTTTGCTAAAAAAAGAATCCAAACAGTACTTACAGCCCTTGCTCCAGCCTTGATCTGATTCGGCTCTCTGCCTGCAAGAACTGCAGCAGGGGCCGGACCGGCAGCCACGGTGTGATTGTCTGAGAGGCAGCCAATCCAGAAGCGGTTGCTGTGAATGAAAAGTGCTGTAAGTATAGTTTGGATTCTTTTATTAGCGCTTAGCAAGTAATTATAGCAGTTGGGGTGGGAAAGTGATTTTACGCTAGGTGAGGGGCAAGCCATGGGGGGATCAGGGTGGGAGGGAGGGAGGGAGGGGTGGAAGGGCTCCCCTACGCAGTCAGCATCCTCCCGAGGCAAGACAGGAGGCAGAGACCTTTGGACAGGAAAGACAAACACTACTCTTCAGTTCCTTGACTCTGGACATGATTTTTTTTTACACTATACAGTCAGGCCACAGTGGGTTAAATTTTAGTTTGGAGGTTGGATATGCCCTTTAATTGGTATATATAATATGGCTTTTTGTTGTCTATATTGGTGAAATGCAACTTGCCAGTAGAGATAGCCCAAACTCACTCAAATCTGTTCCGCTTGCAGATTCGTGGATTTTTCAAAAAAAATCCGAAAATTTAAAATCTGCAAGTGGTACCGTTTTACCATTGAAGTCAATAGGAGTTAAAAGATCCGAAAGTTACACCTAAATAAGGTATAAATAGCAATGGTAACTTACTGTAAATGTTTCAGGGACTTAGAAATGGTCTGGGGAACACATATCAATGGCCAAATTATTTTTTTTTAAAAAAAACACAACTTGGAATCACCAGCTGTGCTGTGTGGGAGATAGTTGGATGTGTTTTTCCTGTGTAGTTATATACAGTAGATGGAACAGTTCTTAAAAAATATAAAGAGGGTTATTGTATTTATCAAGACTAGTTACCACCTTCCCCAACAAAACAATTAATTACATATTTGTCTTCCAATCAGCCCCTAATTATTGGCTGCACATTCGCTACAATTTTTCACATTCCTGAATTCAGAAGGAAAACCTGTACCTTTGCGACTGTAGAGTAAACAGCAGGACTAATTACAATACTGACAGGTATAATAGATACGCACGTGCAATATGTAAATCTCTGGGATTAATGCCAAAGAACCTCTTCCACCTATAAACATTTTTAATCAACGTGACTCAAAATAGAAGAGCTGGTATTAATCAACCATTTATATCACTGAACTGCAATGTTCATCCATTGCCAATTCATTTCAGGGGTGTCTTATAGTAGAAAACAATTTAATCACTGGATTTCCTAAAATATTAGTTAACAACACGATTTCAGCGCTGCTTAAACAACTAGAAAGGAAAGTTTAAGTATAAACTTTGAATTTGGCTTGAAAGACTGCATTTTGGAAGGGAATTTGTGGTGTTTGTGCTGCAGATTTTAAAACTCATAATGTCAATGACATTGTTGTGTTTTTATTACTTACCCTTTAATATGTCACATGCATTAAAGGTAGGTCAGTTGGTGTGTGTGTATTCATATCAGGTTGGGGGATAAAATACAAACTTTTTAGATGATTTTTCAAAATGAGTTGTTGTTTTTTACTTTAGTTACCCTTTACGTATGGCTGCCATAGTAATGATAAGTAGATCATAGGGTGTGCGTACCCGTGTCGGGTGAGAGTTAAAAAAAAAAAACTTTTTTGATGATTGGTCAAAATTCGTTTTTTGACTTTAGTTACCCTTTAAGTATGGCTGCCAACGTAATGGAGGGGTAGGTCAGTAGCTGTGTATACCTGTATCACGTTGGGGGTTAAAAAAACAAATTTTTTTTTAATATTGATCAAAATTTGCTTTTTGACTTAGTTACCCTTTAAAGTATGGCTTCCACAGTAATGGATATGTATCAGTAGGTGTGTGTGTACCTGGTCTGGTTGAGGGGTATGTCTTTTTTGTGTTTACAACCAATAAACTATTTTTTATTGAGGATAAATCTAAATTAGTTTTTTTACTTTAGTTACCCTTTAAATATGGCACCACTGTAATGGATATGTAGATCAGTAGGTGTGTGTACCTGGGTCTGGTTGAGGGGGTATGTCTTTTTTGTGTTTACAACCATAAAACTATCTTTTAAGTGAGAAATATCTAAATTAGTTTTTTTTTAACTTTAGTTACCCTTTAAGTATGGCTGCCACAGTAATGGATAAGTGGATTATAGGTAAATATTGTTAATATTTTTCGTGTGTACTTGTCTTTTTACACATCTACAAATTACTAACGCTAACTAACATATGCACTTTGAGTCCTTTAGGATAAAGCACTAAAGGCCCGCAATCGTTTGTGGTGGTTTGCGAAGGGTTATCGCCAATCACAAGTGTTATAAAAGTAACAAGAAAAGTGCAGTAACTTCATATAATGGTTATACTTAGACAGAGCTTGACAGAAAGATCTGCCGCAGAACCGTCTGATTAGAGTGGTGCAAAAGGTGGTGTTTTATACAACTCAATCACAGTTAAAATTTTATATATAAGTGTATATATAAATAAGTGTATATATAAGCCTTGGAAATTCCTCTGGATGCCCTGGAAGTAGCTACCACCTCTTTTGGAGTTGTGAGGTGTTCAGTTGGATTTGAAACTGCGTTAGCAGTTTTCTCTTCAAGTGGCGCATATATTGGTGCCAATTGGCATCCGGCCGTACCCCCCTGGTAAGGTATTCCACTACCACACGCTGCCATTCCATGCTGGACATGGTGACTCTAGGCAAAATAATAGTGAAATAACCCACACCCATTTTCGGGGCTCGATTTTAGAGCCTGGATTGGAGAGGAATTTTCAAACAGGAAGAGGGGATTAAAATCAAATGCATGAATGAAAAATGGAATAGCGATAAAATGTCTATATAACAATATTGCGAGTAAATATCGAATTAACCAAAATGCAAGTAAAATTTTTATATAACAATATGCGAGTAAATATCAAATATGCAAGTAAAATGTCTATTACCAATAGACATTTTACCAATAAATCGAATAACGAATACACGAGTAAAATGTCTTTTATACAGTTCCAATACGCAAGTAATATCGAGTAAACTAATATGCCAGTGAATATCATACAGGTACATTCCATGATGCAGTCAATGGAGAGTTTCGATAGCCTTGAATAGTTCGTAACCCTCGGACCATTCGGTAACCCTCGAATCTGTGAATCGTTTGTGGGATAATCTCGCATCTGCGAGTCATTTATGGGATAATTAACGAATGTTTGAACACGAGCTCAAAAATAGCGCAGTGATAGTAAAATCGATTTTTCTGAAAGTCCTGGCTATTCGAACATGTTCCCCAGACAATTTCCCAGGTCCCACAGCTTTTTACATTAAGTTATCATTGATATTTTAGTTGTATTCTTCAAATTTCTTACTATTTGACTCCCATTGACTTAATGGGTCTGTTTTCGAACTTTCGAAAGTTCGGCCATCTCTAGTAAACGTGACTTTAACACACCAATAGCCGATAACAGCTCTCTGTACATAGCTCTGAGTGTGTGGGGAGTTGGAAAGAGGGCTATAGGGAAGTTTTACGCTAAAAAGGGTTGGGACACAGTAACAGGTTCGATCTAAAATTAGTAGCTTTGAAACAGAATTTAGGTTTCTACCATCAAAATTCTGAGTTGAAACTTCACACAGCAAAACATTCTGTCATTGAAACCCAGCTGGTTTAAACCTCAACTTTGGAATATTAATAATCCAAACTGCTATAAGAAATGTATTGGGTCAAGTTTCGTTGAAGTGATTGATCCTTTTCCTTATGATTAGTCATATTAGCTTGATACATAATTGCAAATAATTTAGGAGTATCTTTCCTTGTGTAAAAAATAACAGACCTGAAGCCAAAAATAGCAATACCTGTTATTAGTCACACTGGTAAGTAAGAAGTGTATTTTAAGTATTGTAGTATGGAGGAAAACATTAGCACATCACACAGCTATTCCTTGTAATTCATCCCCTTCACTTAATGGAATGTGCCATTTGAATAAATAGATGAGCAGGATACGGACATATAAATATAACACACAACACACACCTTATTAGGCTTTATTTTTAAAGCAGGGGTATCCTTAATAATACCCATCCCTTATCGCTTTTAAGGATAGGTATTCTTATTAAAAAGATCTGCATTGTTATTTAAGTTGAGGTATTTATTTAAGTAGGGTTATTCTTTTTTAAGGTTTGGTATTTAGGTATCATTTTTCTGGAACGAGTAGAGTTATTTACCACCTGGTGAATGCTAAATAATGCTCCTTATTTAAGAAGAGCCCTGCTATCAGGATCTTCAACAAACAAGGGCTGTAATTTGATTGATTCTGGAGTGAGCAGATCTAATGCTGATTAGCTGCCTCTTTATTGCATTCACTGTGTCACACGACCAATGAGCCTCTGATTTCTCCTGATTGCATGCAGCTGTGTCACAAACTTAATCAGCTCTGTGTTTTTCTTTTTATTACAGGCAGCTGTGTCACAAGGACAGGTTTTAAAACACACAGCACACACACGATACTAAGATTATAGATTATAGCTTTATGTAGCAATTCAAATTCATATTTTCTCTTTCTAGCTAGTACTGTAATAGGGTTAGTGGCAGTTTTCCAGTATTGGAGTAAACTTAATTGTGGTGGAAAATCAGCCATCAGTTCTACAACTATTAGGCCTGGGATCAACTGCATGTAAGATTCCTGTTGGTATAAATGTAAACCCGCTCTCTGCCATCCTTCCGGTCTATTTGTAGAGAGAACTGTTCCTTTGCAGACTATAGCCACGGCATGATAATATGGTAGATTACACTATACCATAAACAAGACCTTTCTTTGGGTTAATCATATATTATAGATATTATAAATATATATAATATATTGTTTCTACTTGAATTTTAGTGCTCTGCTCTATAATTAAATACTGTATTTTACAACACATATGTTTGTATATGTAATGAAATACAATCTGTGGCTGTCCGTAGGTGCCTGTCAGATGTGCCAGCTCATCTCTATAAAACCAAAATACCTACAAATTTCACATGCTACAGGGCTTTGGCTGATCATCAAGCACAGGAAACAATTATTGTGCATGGACTACATCTTATCCTATTATTATTATATTATATTATTACACCCAAGGCTAGAGATTTTACTCTTTGGTTGTTTAACACATACCTGCTGGGGTTTCAAACTCGTTTGCGGCCAAACAGCAAAATTTCAGCAGCAAACCTATTTGGGGGCAAAAACCCTGGTACATCTCAACACTGATGTGATAGCATTCCCAACGATGCTGATGTGGTCATCCAACAATGGCATTTGTTATATCCATTTTTGAATTTTGACCTTAACAGATATAGCCCTACTGATAATGTTCAGTAATGTACAGTGCAGGCTGGTACTTTGATTGTGTTACCCTCTATAAATAATTAATAAAGCACTATTACTAATTTACTATACTATGTTCCACCCCCCAAAAAAAATCCAGCTTAAAATGCTCCCAAACCTATACCTTGCTGTTTTACCTGTGCCGAATCCAAACCTAACTATACTTACTTGCCAATCACCGAGTGGCTGCTGGTCCAGCCCCGTCCTGCTGCTGTCTGCGGTTGTTAGAGGAACGAGGAATGAGGGCTGGTAGTATATTTAAAATCGGATTTGGCACAGTTAAACCTAGGAGGTCCAGGATTGGGGGCATTTCAATGCTATATACTTATTTTTGACTGCATTAAAGCTCCATGCACAAAACAGCAGCAGGAGAGAAACCTCTAAGACCGTTAGAGGCAGACACGGCTTGCCAAAGGCTTCAGTTTTCCGGGACTGTATTGCGCCTATGCAGGACAACCATATGCAGCAGAAGAGAAAGATAGGGGTCATAGAATTTCCCCATTTGTATTACGATATAAATATTTTTTCAGTCAACATGTTGCAGTTTGCTCCTCTATCCTGTTCAGTTAATGTCAATACTTTTACAGTGAACAATATAAAATGTAAACCCCATTTCCTCTTTCTTGTATATACATTGGTCGTATCTTCCTCAATAGTAGACAAGCTCATCTGCGATCACCTAGGTAAAAATGAGCTGAACCCACCAGACCTAAAAAACAATATTTATTGTGACATTTCATCTTACACACAGTACCTTATTGTTTTGTCATGCACATGTCAATACCTTGCTTGTTTTTATGGAAGAGTTTAGAAAGAATTTAGATTGTCCCCGTGCCACACAGTAACTTGTGTATAAACTAAGGTCTGTTTAGCCATGGGGGAAAAAAGATTGTTAGATCATGAAAGTCATGGAGCTACATTATTTGGCTAAAAAGTTCTGAGTGACACAAAACTATGCAAAACTTTGGAAACATCATAGGGTTGGCAGTTGCTTGCAAGCAGACCTAGAATAGTTATCAAATGGGCAGCAGAATGGCAGATGAAGATTCAATGTGATAAATGTAGGTGAGATGCATTTGGGGTTTTAACAATCCTTGTGCCACCACACTATAATTACTCTGTGGAATCTCTAATGAAAAGGTTTAGGAGTTTCCAGTAGATAACGACTTACAGTACATCAAGAGGCTTAAGCTCCTTCATTGCAAGCGGCTGGGTGGCTAACTGCAATGTTTCTGGCACTCTTGCAATGCATTCGGGAGGCATATGCCATGTCCCCGCATATAACGCATATAATTGCACTTGACTGAGACTAATAGTGCTGGTGCAATTGCCCTGTTATAGCTTAGACCAAGCTAGCAAGATATTGTCCCTGTATAGAGAGGGTAAAAGGTTAAAGGGGGGCTAATTTCTCCTTATATTTCTGCTCTCTCTCTCTCTTTCAAACACACTTTCTCACATACGCACAAATAAACTCCCAAACCCACACACAACCCTACAAAACCCATAAATACCTCTCTCTCTCCTCCTCTCTCTCTCCTCTCTCTTCTCTCTCTCTCTCACACACACACACACTTTCCACAAAATATACCTACACTACACACAGTCTGTCACACACAGGCCCACTAAACTGACACATTCTCTCTAATACAAAGGCACTCATATACATAGACACTAACTGGACAGACACAGTAACACTCTCACACAGATACACAGAAATACACAGATATTCCGTGTCTGTTTGTTAGTGAGTTTATTGAATTTCAAGTTTGCTATTTGTTGTTTTTGAGTTTTCAAGTGCTTTTGTAGGTCCACTATTTTAGTGTACAATGGTACAATAAATACATTGCAGATGATTAGTACTCTATTATATAAGTGTGTCTTGTGTTAAATGTCAGTGTTATTGTGATATAAAACCTAAATGGAAATGCAAATATTAATAATAACCATAATAACATACATAAATCATAATGTACTATAAGGGTCCTAACGAAAAACATAAATTTGCGGTGCGATTCTCGCCACTTGGAATAAAACAAGGAAGCCATTCAATAGTTTTGCTCAGGCAGTAAAAACCCTAGAAGTACCCCTGGGGCTGCTAATGGCAGATGATTAATGTTGATAAATGTAAGGTGATGCATTTTGGACTTAAAAATCCTTGTGCTGCTTTACTATAATGGCTCTGTGTCAAGTGAATCCCTGTTGGAAAGGGATTTTGGAGTTTTGTGATACAAACTTAAGGAAGCAAGCAGTGCCATGTGGCACAGCCAGAGCCAGCATGGTATTGTCTTGTATAAAGAAGGTATGGATTCAAGGGAGGAAATGTTATCTCCCTCTTTACAAGCATTGGTAAGGCCATTTGATATGCAGTGCAATTTTGGAATCCTGTGTACAAAAAGGACATCTTTGAAATGGAAAGGGTTCAGAGAAGGGCAACTAAATTAATAAGGGAAAATGTATTTATGAATGTATCCCATAAAATCACATAGACAGACCACGCATGACGCGTTTCGTGCAACATCACTTCATCAGAGGCTGTCCTTATAACAACGTAGCTTCCTTTTAACAGGTGAGAGACAACCAAATTAGCATATAAAAAGAGCTATACATGATGTTAATTAACCCTCAGCAAACCGAGGTCGAAAAAGGAACCGGCATAGAAAAGCATCAAATATCAGACACTAATGTAAATACAACATAAAAGATATACAAATGAAACAAAAAACTAACCAAAAGTATATATAGCAATCATGTATGTACATAAATCCACAATAATGACTTAATGGAGAAGATATATACCAAAGTAAATAAATAGATAACAGAAAACTCCATAAACCACAAACAAAACAGAAAAAAATGAAAATAAAGGTAAGTAAACGATAAATGTAAACTGAACTAGTAAATCCTGAAACGTGAACGGACTAAAAACTTTTCAGTAAAACACGCAATATCCCAATGAATTGAGGCCAAAGGGAGTACGAGTACCCAATGTAAAGATCCATTTGGCTTCACATTTAAGCAGACAAGGGTTTTATCTCCTCCTCTGGGGGGCTGTAGATCCGTTCGATACTTTGTATCGCTACATATTGAGATTGGCTTAATTGCAAGTTAGGAAGTGACATGCGACTGGACTCAAAGAGTCTAAACTCTAACTGCTCTAATATGTTCTCCCAATCATTAAAGGACATCTCCACCCTCCTCAAAAATTTTGATATGCTGTAGTGTATCCCTTCCCACCTCCAACCGCTGTATTACTTTGCTAAAAAAAGAATCCAAACAGTACTTACAGCCCCTTGCTCCAGCCTTGATCTGATTCGGCTCTCTGCCTGCAAGAACTGCAAGCAGGGGGCCGGACCGGCAGCCACGGCTGTGATTGTCTGAGAGGCAGCCAATCACAGAAGCGGTTGCTGTGAATGAAAAGTGCTGTAAGTATAGTTTGGATTCTTTTATTAGCAATTAGCAAGTAATATAGCAGTTGGGGTTGGGAAAGTGATTTTACGCTAGGTGAGGGGCAGCCATGGGGGGATCAGGAGGGAGGGAGGGAGGGAGGGGTGGGGAAAGGGCTCCCCTACGCATGTCAGCATCCCTCCCGGAGGCAAGACAGGAGGCAGAGACCTTTGGACAGGAAGACAAACACTACTCTTCAGTTTCCTTGACTCTGGACATGGATTTTTTTTACACTATACAGTCAGGCCAGCAGTGGGTTAAATTTTAGTTTGGAGGTTGGATATGCCCTTTAATGTGATATATATAAATATGGCTTTTTGTGTCTATATTGTGAAAAATGCAACTTGCCAGTAGAGATAGCCCAACTCACTCAAATCTGTTCCGCTTGCAGATTCGTGGATTTTCAAAAAAATCCGAAAATTTTAAAATCTGCAAGGGTCATTGAAGTCAATAGAGTTTAAAGATCCGAAATACACCTAAAATTAAGGATAATAGCAATGGTAACTTACTGTAAATGGTTCAGGGACTTAGGAAATGGTGGGGAAACACATATCAATGGCCAAATTATTTTTTTCTAAAAAAACACAACTTGGATATCACCAGCTGTGCTGTGTGAGGGAGATAGTGGATGTGTTTTCCTCTGTGTAGTTAATACAGTAGATGGGAACAGTTCTTAAAAAATATAAAGAGTTATGTATTATCAAGACTATTACCACCTCACCAAACAAAACAATTAATTACCATATTTGTCTTCCAATCAGCCCCTAATTATTGGCTGCACATTCGTACAATTTTTCACATTCCTGAATTCAGAAGGAACAGCCTGACCTTTGCGACTGTAGAGTAAACAGCAGGACTATTACAATACTGACAGGTATAATAGTACGCACTGCAAATGTAAATCTCTGGGATTAATGCCAAAGAACCTCTTCACCTTATAAACATTTTTAATCAACGTGACTCAAAATAGAAGAGCGGTATTAATCAACCATATATCATGAACTGCAATGTCTCATCCATTGCCAATTCATTCAGGGGTGTCATTAGAATTAGAAAACAATTTAATCACTGGATTTCCTAAAATATTAGTTAACAACACGATTTTCAGCTGCTTAAACAACTAGAAAGGGAAAGTTTAAGTATAAACTTTGAATTTGGCTGAAAGACTGCATTTTGGAAGGGAATTTGTGTGTTTGTGCTGCAGATTTTAAAACTCAATAATGTCATGCATTTGGTTTTTTTACTTACCCTTTAAATATGTCACACTGCATTAAAGGTAGGTCAGTTGTGTGTGTGTATCATCAGGTGGGGATAAAATACAAACTTTTTAGATGATTGTTTAAAATGAGTTGTTGTTTTTTACTTAGTTACCCTTAGTATGGTGCCATAGTAATGGATAAGTAGATCAGTAGGTGTGCGTACCCGGTCGGGTTGAGAGTTAAAAAAAAAAAAAACTTTTTGATGATTGGTCAAAATTCGTTTTTTGACTTAGTACCCTTAAGTATGGCTGCAACAGTAATGGAGGGGTAGGTCAGTAGCTGTGTTACCTGTATACGTTGGGGGTTAAAAAAACAAGTTTTTTTAATATTGATCAAAATTTGCTTTTTTGACTTTAGTTTACCCTTTAAAGTATGGCTTCCCGTAATGGATATGTAATCAGTAGGTGTGTGTACCGGTCTGGTTGAGGGGTATGTCTTTTTTGTGTTTACAACCATAAAACTATTTTTATTGAGGATAAATCTAAATTAGTTTTTTTACTTTAGTTACCCTTTAAATATGGCCCCACTGTAATGGATATGTAGATCAGTAGGTGGTGTACCTGGGTTTGGTTGAGGGGGTATGTCTTTTTTGTGTTTCACAACCATAAAACTATCTTTTATGAGAATAAATCTAAATAGTTTTTTTTTTTAACTTTAGTTACCCTTAAGTATGGCTGCCACAGTAATGGATAAGTGGATTATAGGTAAAATTGTTTAATATTTTTCGTGTGTACTGTCTTTTAACTAACATCTACAAATTACTACGTAACTAACATAGCACTTTGAGTCCTTTAGGATAAAGCACTAAAGGCCCGCAATCGTTGTGTGGTGGTTGCGAAGGGTTAGTCGCAAATCACAAGTGTTTAAAAGTAACAAAAAAGGGCAGATAACTTCATATAATGTTATACTTAGACAGAGCTTGACAGAAAGATCTGCCGCAGAACCGTCTGATTAGAGTGGTGCAAAAGGTGGTGTTTTATACAAACTCAATCACAGTTAAAATTTGATATATAAGGTGTATATATAAATAAGTGTATATATAAGCCTTGGAAATTCTCTGGATGCCCTGGAGAGCTACCACTCTTTTGGAGTTGTGAGGGGTTCAGTTGGATTTGAAACGCGTTAGCAGTTTTCTCTTCAAGTGGCGCATTATTGGGGGTGCCAATTGGCTCCGGCGTACCCCCGCCTGGTAAGGTATTCCACTACCACACGGCGCCATCATGCTGGACATGGGGACTCTAGGCAAATAATAGTGAAATAACCCACACCCATTTTTCGGGGCTCGATTTTAGAGCTGGATTGGGAGAGGGAATTGTCAAACAGGAAGAGGGGATTATAATCAAATGCATGAAATGAAAAATGGAATATGCGAGTAAAATGTCTATATAAACAATATTGCGAGTAAATATCGATATTAACCAAAATGCAAGTTAAAATGTTTATATAACAATATGCGGTAATATCCAAATATGCAAGTAAAATGTCTATTTACCAATAGACATTTTACCAATAAAACGAATAAACGAATACCGAGTTAAAATGTCTTTTATATACAGTTCCAATACGCAAGTAAATATCGAGTAAACTAATATGCCAGTGATATAATACGAAGGTTACATTCCATGATGCAGTCATGGAGAGTTCGATAGCCTTGAATAGTGTCGGTAACCCTCGGACCATTCGGTAACCTCGAATCTGTGAATCGTTGTGGGATAATCTCGCATCTGCGAGTCATTTATGGGATAATTAACGAATGTTTTGAACACAGGTCTCAAAAAATAGCGCGAGTGAAGTAAAATCGATTTTTCTGAAAGTCCTGGATATTCGAACATGTTCCCCGACAATTCCCAGGTCCCACAGCTTTTTACATTAAGTTATCCGTGATATTTAGTTGTATTTCATTCGAAATTTCTACTATTTGACTCCATTGACTTTAAGGGTCGTTTTCGAACTTTCGAAGTTCGGCCATCTCTAGTAAACGGGACTTTAACACACCAATAGCCGATAACAGCTCTCTGCTACATAGGCTTCTGAGCCATATTTTTGTGGTGTCCGCGCCGGGGATGTATTGGTCGCATGTCAGCATCCCTCCCGGAGGCAAGACAGGAGGCAGAGACCTTTGGACAGGAAGACAAACACTACTCTTCAGTTTCCTTGACTCTGGACATGGATTTTTTTTACACTATACAGTCAGGCCAGCAGTGGGTTAAATTTTAGTTTGGAGGTTGGACATGCCCTTTAATGTGATATATATAAATATGGCTTTTTGTGTCTATATTGTGAAAAATGCAACTTGCCAGTAGAGATAGCCCAACTCACTCAAATCTGTTCCGCTTGCAGATTCGTGGATTTTCAAAAAAATCCGAAAATTTTAAAATCTGCAAGTGCTACCATTGAAGTCAATAGGAGTTAAAAGATCCGAAAGTTACACCTAAAATTAAGGTATAAATAGCAATGGTAACTTACTGTAAATGGTTCAGGGACTTAGGAAATGGTCTGGGGAACACATATCAATGGCCAAAATTATTTTTTCTAAAAAAAACACAACTTGGAATCACCAGCTGTGCTGTGTGGGAGATAGTTGGATGTGTTTTTCCTGTGTAGTTATATACAGTAGATGGGAACAGTTCTTAAAAAATATAAAGAGGGTTATTGTATTTATCAAGACTAGTTACCACCTTCACCAAACAAAACAATTAATTACATATTTGTCTTCCAATCAGCCCCTAATTATTGGCTGCACATTCGCTACAATTTTTCACATTCCTGAATTCAGAAGGAACAGCCTGTACCTTTGCGACTGTAGAGTAAACAGCAGGACTAATTACAATACTGACAGGTATAATAGATACGCACTGCAATATGTAAATCTCTGGGATTAATGCCAAAGAACCTCTTCCACCTTATAAACATTTTTAATCAACGTGACTCAAAATAGAAGAGCTGGTATTAATCAACCATTTATATCACTGAACTGCAATGTCTCATCCATTGCCAATTCATTTCAGGGGTGTCATTAGAATTAGAAGAACAATTTAATCACTGGATTTCCTAAAATATTAGTTAACAACACGATTTCAGCTGCTTAAACAACTAGAAAGGGAAAGTTTAAGTATAAACTTTGAATTTGGCTTGAAAGACTGCATTTTGGAAGGGAATTTGTGTGTTTGTGCTGCAGATTTTAAAACTCAATAATGTCAATGACATTGTTGTTTTTTACTTACCCTTTAAATATGTCACATGCATTAAAGGTAGGTCAGTTGGTGTGTGTGTATTCATATCAGGTTGGGGGATAAAATACAAACTTTTTAGATGATTGTTCAAAATGAGTTGTTGTTTTTTACTTTAGTTACCCTTTACGTATGGCTGCCATAGTAATGGATAAGTAGATCAGTAGGTGTGCGTACCCGTGTCGGGTTGAGAGTTAAAAAAAAAAAAACTTTTTTGATGATTGGTCAAAATTCGTTTTTTGACTTTAGTTACCCTTTAAGTATGGCTGCAACAGTAATGGAGGGGTAGGTCAGTAGCTGTGTATACCTGTATCACGTTGGGGGTTAAAAAAACAAAGTTTTTTTAAATTAAGTGAGCGCTCCTAATTGATCCCCACCTTCCCTTACTCACTGCCTCCTTGAAGTGTCTGCGAAGCCTCACCATGGATCCTGCTCTGCTTACACCTCTCTCCCCTCCCCCCTTTTTTATTTTCTCTGCTGAATCTTAAATGTTGCAGAAAGTGTGCTTGCAGGAAGCCAAAGGTCCTAGTAAGAGGTCAGGGATAGGGAACATATAATTTCTGCTTCAGGTCTTTCCCTGTAAATGCTGTGACATCTAATGATGATTCCTCAGAATCTACAGCTCAAATTTAAAATCTGGAGAAGTTTTGGAGCAGTGGAATCTCGTTGTATCTAAAGGTACAATTTTTAGAGTAATTTTAGTCACAATGAATAACCCCTCTGTGTCTAAAGGTACACGTATGATTTAGCCAACAGTCCACGGCCCCTGACACCGAGTGCTACACGCGACTAACCTCCATTTCGTCCGTGTGTATGCGTTCGGTCGGGGGTCGTTTGTTGATCTGCCCAGCGGATCAATGAACGACCCCCAACCGAACACATACACACGGACGATTCTCAACCGTTCGTCACCTGTAGCGCTCGGTGTCGGGGGGGTCATGGCTCACTCGCAAATTGAGCGTGTGTACGAACCTTTAGATAAGCATAGTTTGGCTCCTGCTGCTTTTAGAGTAGGATGTCTTTTCTCTTTACTGCTTTGCTCGACAGATGAAGAGTTCGAAGAAGAATTCTTGCTAAAAACTGAGGAAACCAATTTGTCTTTCTTCAGAATATGGATCAATACACTAAGTAATGTTTAGTTCCTGTGAGTTTATTGAGCAGGAATTCCTTTTTCCTGTAGTATTTAAAATAATCCTGCACACAGAGGACTGACTGTTATTTGTTGTCAACAGTCAAATGCCCTGTTTGCCTATATAGTAAACTGGTCCTGGCTACCATTTTACTTAATAGCCTGTGTTACAACATGACAATACTGCTTGTAGTGGGATAGAAATAGGAAACCTACTGCTCCCTCTGAGAACAACAATAATAACAGTAACATGTTTATGCGTCTGATTTAAAGCACACGTGTATTATTCCTGGAAGATTAAAGGCTGGAATTTGGTTGAAACTCTTTTTTTTTCCTGAGGTGTGATCCTCTAGGTAAGAGAAATTCATAGGTACAGTAAGTGGCGTTCTCTCTTAAAGGAGACAGATTGCCCGTTAGGGGAATTGTATAAAGGTTTAACTTAAAGCTGCATTAATGTGTTGTTTTAAAAGCTATGGCTTATAATAACTTCCCAGAATCCTCTGTTTTAACTCTTGAGCACACAGTTGTTTCATCTGTTAGCCCCTTTCACTCTCTATCTTTGTATATATTAACATACAGTCTTTTTCCATATGATACAAAATATTATGTGATTCTCTGTGTAATTGGAACTTCAGTAATGCAAACCTTAAAAATAATTTGATTGTTGCTGCGGAATGCATGCTCTCTACCTATCGTATTTCTCAGGCAGAAGATGTCACTCCCATTTAACTTTATAGGACATGTGGCTGATTCTGTTAACTGCAGTACGGCTCTTTTATTAGTCAATGTTTTATTAGGGATACTGCGTTTGTGAAGGATAAGCAGCCAGGAGACACCACTCTCTGTAAAAGCAGCATTAGGGATTGCTGGGAATTGTAGTTTCTATTACCTGAAGGGCTACAGGTTGCTTTTCCCTTCTGTGTGTGCTTGGCTATCAAGTTAATCCTTTGATTTATCTGTACCATTCTCTCAGGCCAGCAGTGAAGGTGCCGTCCTTACCCGCAGTGACCCCACTCTGGTGTTTGTTTATCTCATGGTGTTTGCAATATCCACCATCAGCTTCAGCTTTATGATCAGCAGTTTCTTCTCCAAAGGTAAAACTATACGCTTCTCATACTTTCTCTGTTTTCTTCTTGGCTCCATCTTATCCATTATTCAATTGGGAATATGACGGATGTACCACATCCTTTAGCAGATCCTCAGCATAAAGCTGGTTACACACCGTACCAATCTTTGACAGATGACAGACAGAATCTTACAGATTAGAATCAGATACTTTGTCATCTGTCAAAGATGTGGCTACACACAGCCCCAAACTGGTCTCCCTATATAAACTATTGGGAGATCCTTTGGCAGACATCCCACCCTGCCGAATTTGGCTTCCGGGCAGGGTGGGAAGAAGGGGGCGGAGCTGACTGACGTGACGTCAATGACATCATAAAGGGGGTGGAGCTAGGGCAGGCAGACGTCAATGATGTCATAAAGGGGACGGGGTTATGGGCAGGCCACTACATGTGACGTAATTTATGTCACAGAAGAGGCGTGGTTAGGGGGAGCGTGATGTAAATTACGTCACAGAAGAGGCGTGCCAAAGAAAAGAATGCGTTCCGGAGGCGGAGCTGCCAGGTAAGTTCGGGTCGCGGGAGTCTCTGGGTTGGTCTCACGGGTGTGCGGGAAACCACCCCAAAATCCGGGAGATTCCCGGGAGGGGTGGGATGCCTGCTTTGGGACTGCTACATAACCTGGCAGAGAGGCGACCATGGCTGAGGGAAATTTTAGGTGTGTAACTTCCATTTTACAACACCAAACTTTTGTCAGCATCGGAAACGGACGTTTTTCCTGTAGAAATATGATCAAGAGAGCACTGATCCCATCGGTATCCACTTGATTGGCCCTTTATCAATTATCAATCAATGTGTGTACCCAGCCTTAGCCTATTGGATTTCACTCCCTTGTTGTCATTTGACATTCTATAGGGTGGTACACACCATGCAATATTTCGGTCCGATTGACTGATAGTTCTATGTATCAGTCAATCGGGCCAAAATAATTGTATGGGTTTTGGGACGGGAGCGACCGTTCTTTCATCTGAATCGGTCAGGTGAAAAGTTGTATGGTGTCTACCATACAAGAGAACTATTTTTTTTTTTTTGCAACTGGGTGACCGCACGCACATTTGAATATGAACATAAAATGCATATGTAAATAGGGATTATGTTGTTGTTTTGGGGTTCAGATTAGCATTTTGGATTTGGTGCAGCGATTTTAAACAATTTAAAGGGCATGACCACCCCCAAAACTATAATTTAACCCTATACTGGCCCCATTGTAGTGCTAAAAAATCCTTACCTCTATCTCTTACCTTATACCTCTGCTCCAAATGGTTCCTCTGCAGTGCTTGTCGAAAGTCCATGAAAGTGAAGAGTAGGAGCTGTCTTCCTGTAAAAAAGGTTTCTGCCTCTTCTCTTGCCTCTGGGAGGTAATGCAGACAAACACTGTGAAGTGATTCACCCCCTTCCTCCCTCCATTAAGGGTCTGTAGGTTTAGTGTAGCGTAATATCATTTTTCAGTAGTGTAGCTCTCCCCCTCCCAACCCGAACCACATGGTTAGTTTGATAAAAAAGATAGAAAAAACTTACTTACCAACCTGGGATCCCTCAGCTGTTTCAATAGCTAGCAGCCATGTCTGTGATGGCTGCCTCTTAACCAATCACAGGCGCGGCTGCAGCCAAGCCCTCAATGTAACACTATTTCTGGAAGTTGCATTGGAGGCTGAGGCCGTGGGATCACAGGCTGGTAAATAATGTTCCCTTTATCTTTTTTTTTTAGAAACAGACAATGTGATTGGGGTTGGGAGGGGGGGAACTACTTTATAGAAAAATATAGGTTTTAGGGTGGACATACCCTTTAAAATACACAGGCTGTTTCTGTTGGTAAACATGTTCACCTCTTTTCCTCCATAGCAAATACAGCGGCAGCAGCAGGTGGTTTTCTGTATTTCTTCTCCTACATTCCGTACTTCTTCATCTCTCCATGGTATGATGAGCTGAATCACAGCGCAAAACTGTCATCTTGTCTTCTTTCCAACGTTGGCATGGCCATGGGAGCTCAACTCATTGGAATGTTTGAGGGTAAAGGTAAGTGCTGGAAGACAATATTTCTATTACTTTATTAAATTGATGTCGTCCCCCATTGAGATGTAGTGAAGAAGCAACATAATGCATAAATGAGCTATGTCTTACTTCCCATTCTTCTGTAAAACCTGCAGGAGAGAAGGAGAAACTGACTGCGCATCGCTACAGCTACTTTCACATTCTCTGATGTGTTCACGCCCTCTTGCACTGTATGCGCGCACAATGCAAGGGACTGGGGATACGTCGGAGACTGAGGGCAGTGCTGGATCGATCTGCAGTTAGTTTCTTCTTCTCTCCTGCAGGTTTTACTGAAGAACGGGAGGTAAGACATAGCTCATTTACCTCCCATTCTTCAGTTAAACTGAATAAAAGAAAGTTAAAAAAAACGCTGGACATACCCTTCAATATTGAATCTTTCTTATTGTTAATATTTTAGGAACAGGAGCTCAGTGGTCCAATCTCTTCACTCCAGTCAGTGTGGATGATAACTTCACATTGGGTCAGGTTCTGCAGATGTTGCTGTTTGATTCCGTTCTCTATTTCCTCATTGGGTGGTACGTTGAGTCTGTTATGCCTGGAGATTATGGTGTACCCCAACCCTGGTACTTCTGCTTCTTGGTGAGACCTGCTACTTAACCTTTGTCTGGTTGGTGTGACTGACATCTTTGTTCATTGACTTTTCTGTAACCACAGCCTGCATCTTCTTCTTGGTTCTTGAATTGTGGCTTCTCCACTGTACTGAATATTCATTACCACGTGGAATAACACCTTTTATTTCAGCTAAATAAAGACGTGTTTTAATTGGACTGTTCTTTTTTAGCCATGTAGGCAAATGTGTTAAATAGCTATAACAAAGGACACAGTAAAAAGTTTAGTTACATTTACAGTTTTTTTGACAAGTGTCAGCATATTGTAAACCCAGACAGGAAGTCCGGAAGAGGCTGCACTGTCAAGATACAATGTGGATTATTTAAGGAAAGCAGATTGAAGCTTATTCAGCAAAATAGATTGATGTGCTCTAGTGTAAAGGCTTTCTGCTTATGGCACTAGCAAGTTATTATCTTTGATTCAGTCATATCAAAGATAACAAGCTCTCAGTATCTCGAAGTAAGCTGGGAGTTGTAGTAAATGAACTACTGAAAGCTAATAAAACTTTTTCATGCTGCTAAGGAAAACAGGCTGAGACTACAAATTGGCTTATGTTCCAGATGCTCTGCCTAACTGAATACAGTAGTTCCTATTGATTCGTTATCAGGATGAACTGGCCTGTTAAATACTTGGCTATATTTCTATTTAAACTGCAGAGAAAGAACCATGCAACAATAGCAATAGTACAATTCCAATATAGTACAATCAGTTCAGGTCCATTAAATATTTTCCAGCATATTTATATTGTCATATTATATCCTGAATTCAGATGTTTATTAAAATCGTTGGAGTTGCTGCGGAGGTTCCAAAGAATAAGGTTCAAAGCATGTAGGGGAAAAATACTGAATCCCTTTTTAAAGTTAGATTTCTCAACCAATGAATGAGAGAAATTAGATTGCACCATCCATTGTATTGAAATAAGCATTGAACCCTAGTTAGGGTACTAGTAAGGGTACTAACCTTTAGTCTAATAGTTAGTGTGATTTTATGTGCTCTTTTTATTAGGTGAAATTAAAGGGATGGGAACAGGGGGGATAAATCAGTAAAGATATATATAGAGTGTGGTGATCCTTAATAAATGACAAGAGGCCAGTTTACTTCACCCATGTTCTGTAATTCTTTTTGCCATATAAATAAGTTGACAGGATCTCTGTATATGGTTGTAGTAACTGCCCCTCTAGGTGTTCCATAGGGTATTCTTTGTAGCATGAGATTGTTTTACATCTAGGTAAAGCTGGGTACACACTATTGGAGATGAGGCTACTATATACAGTATAGGGAGAACATTGGGGACTGACATATTTCCCACGACAGTGGCTGACTAAAGTGTAGTACAGGGGGCCGACCACAGCCAAAGGGGAAATTTTCCCAACATAACGAGCGATGCCGACGGTGAACGTTCGTCAGCATCAGGAACACTTGTTTGTAAGGTACACACATCGTCAAGGAAGGGGCGATCCGACAGAATGATCCCTTTCTCATTCATGTGTATACCCAGCTTTAGATCAATGACTCTGTTAAACTATAACATCTTATCTATTGATTCTTTTTGTTTTTCTCCTGTAGCCTTCGTATTGGTGTGGTACCCCACGGTTAGTAGATGGGCTAGAGAAGGAGGATGATGAGGACCCTGAAAAGGCACTGAAAGGAGAATTTCTGGAAGAAGAACCATCTGATTTGATACCAGGTGTCCGCATAAAGCACTTAACAAAGGTAACTTGAGATTGGATCTTCCATATGGACATATGTGACTCTGTTGTATATTTATTAAATGAATTGCGAGCCATTCTTTATACTCTGTGTTGCTGTGTGTTTACTGTACTTCTCTCCCACAGATGTACCGTGTAAGTGGTAAGAAGCGCATTGCTGTGCGGGATCTCACTCTTAACATGTATGAAGGGCAGATTACAGTGCTGTTGGGACACAATGGTGCTGGAAAGAGCACCACCCTCTCCATGCTGACAGGTATTAATCAGAGAAATAGGGATTTCTTTTATTTAGTTTATTATTTCCTGTCTGCCATGTTAAACCTTCCATAGGTTTGCAGACAGTCACTCTCTTTATAGCCATTTTCTAGCCACATTTGCATCCATCTTTTCTCTTTACCAGGCCTCTCCCCCCCAACATCTGGTGAATGTTACATTGGAGGTTATGAGATCACAAGAGACACATCTCTGATTCGCCGTAGCTTGGGATTGTGTCCCCAGCATGATGTCCTGTTCCAGGGTCTTACCGTTGAGGAGCACCTGCACTTTTATGCTGGGGTAAGGATCAAAAAGATAAGGGGAAGAAAATCAATGGCTGGCTGAATCATTTTTAGTAAAGGTAAAGTTTTAAAAAACTTTAAAGGGGAAGTTCTAACTAAAACACACATTAGACTTGTGTGCTGGAGGGAGGGCAGTGAGAGTATGTTTCTCAGTTTTTAGTTGATGCTGATGGTTTGTTCTGTCTGAATGTTTCCATTACTATTAATGTATGCACCCCCTGTGGCATAGCTGTCCATCCTGTGCCTAAATCTAGATTTTCCTGCATTTATCAGTTGAAGGGTTGTCCACGCTGGTCTGTTCCTGATGAGGTAGAGAAGATACTTCAGATTCTGCGACTGGAAGAAAAGCGCAATGCTCTTAGTACTCAGCTCTCCGGAGGAACATGTCGCAAGCTATCAATCGGCATTGCTCTGATTGGAGGATCCAAGGTTAGAGGCGTGTTGTAATGTTATGTAAGGGGGGTGAAGTTACCTGTTAAGCTGTTGTGGAAGGAATTAAACTTTCAACTTTCTATTAAAACAGGTTGTGATGTTGGATGAACCGACATCAGGAATGGATCCGGCTTCTCGCAGAGACACATGGGAACTCCTCCGCCAGCACAAGCACGATCGCACGCTCCTGCTCACCACTCACTTCATGGATGAGGCGGATCTATTGGGGGACCGAATCGCCATCTTGGCTCAGGGCCAGCTGCAGTGCTGCGGATCGTCGCTCTTTCTTAAAAGGAAATATGGTGAGAGGGTAGAGGATAAGGGATGTTCAAAACTGCTGCGTTCCGTTCCAGATCGGATATCCAGAAAAATACTAAAATCCAAAGACTGACCCATAATCAGTGGTAGATAAAAATTTAAGGTGTAAATATAAAAAGTACGTTAGTGTTAATGGCTCAGGAATCTGGATGAATTTGTACACACAACCAAAACAAAAAAACTCTTCACGTGCATGCTATTTTGGAGGTTCCGCATAGAATATTCGATTATTTTCGAAAATATTCGTATTTGAGGGCTCGCATATTTGATATTTATCCCATATTTGAAATCGAGGGTCCGTGTATCCTGAATTGAGGGTTCATATATTCAATATTTCTCTAAATCACCATTGCATATTTAATCATTTCCAAATTGAAATTGAATTTCTGAAAATCACTAATTCTTACATTTTCAAAATTGAAGTAGGGAAAATTCTTAAAAAAATTCCACAATCTGAAAATTCCAGAACCGAGTTTGACTTGGAACTGGGCTTCATCCCTATAGAAGATCTGTGTAAAACTACTATTGACTGCTGGAGCTAGGATTGTTTCTGTGCTTTAAAGCCTTCACTATAAAACAACCTAAATGGATATTACATTTTCTGATTGTATGTATATAAAGGAAGGTAAAAGGGGAGAAGCTGCTAATATGATATATATGACCAAAATTAGATTTTTTACCCCCAAAGCATCTAGCCACTGCTGTGTTAAAGTCCCTTAGAATATAATGGGGGGACCTGATTCAATCAGTGGAACACGTACAATAGGTAATTAAAATACTGGGCACCTTTGGTCTCACGGTTTTTAAGAGAGAGTGAAGCGTATTGGTCACATTCAGATAGGGATCAAATAATGTCCCTTTTTTCTGTTGCCTATTTACAGGTGCTGGATACCACATGGTCATGGTGAAAGAGCCACACTGCCGAGTTGGTGAAGTCACCCATCTTATTACCAGCTATGTACCCAATGCTACTATGGAGAGCAATGCAGGGGCAGAACTGTCTTATATTCTTCCCAAGGAGAGCACGCACAGGTAAAAGAAAATCTCTGCCTACTCCCTGTTAAAGAACATGTTCTGTAATAGATGGCCCTTCTGGATTATTAGTTGGAAAGTTTCTTCATTTTGCTTTTCCATTACAAACATTTATCTCCAATGCGGGTAATAACGAAAAGCCCTATAGCTATTGCTGCTGTTTCTCCCCTTCAGAAAACAATGACCTTGGAGCTACACACACACAGTGACATAAAAGCAATTTCACGTGAATAAAAGTCCAGACACCAAGTATTGTTTTATTGTTACTTTTCCTTTCTTCTACACACTTTCTCTTTTGCCTTTTTCCATTAATCTTTTCTTCCTTTGTATTTTCATTTACAGGTTTCAGCCTCTCTTTTCGGAATTAGAACTCCGTCGCGAAGAACTGGGTATCGCTAGTTATGGGGCATCTGTTACTACGATGGAAGAAGTATTCCTACGGTGAGCATTTCTTACTTGTATTGATCAGTACAACCAGGGCTAACTACTAGGGGGAGGAAACGCAGGGGGGTCTGGGAGCCAAGATAAAGCCTTCTCCCAGAAGACCAATTTGGATAAATCACGGATAGGGGCCCCATCATATTTTTGTAGGGGGAAGCCAGTGATTGCTAGTTACGCCGCATTCACAACTGACTAATTCCCATGCTAGGGGGTACTACTTTATCTGCTAAACTCTTGTGAATGGTTCCTGCTTTTCTTTAAGGAGTTATATTTGCTTTTTGATAGTGTGGGGAAGCTTGTGGACACCAGTCTGGATATCCAGGCTATTCATCTCCCTCCTCTTCAATATCAACATGAGAGACGCACCAATGACTGGGGAGCAGAGGAATCTTGTTCTATGAGCGACTGTACTGAGGACAGCGGCACCCTAATTACAGAGGATTGCTCTAACATCAAACTAAATGGCGGGGTGAGAGACAGTGACTAAAAGGAACATAAAAGAATAGGTTAGAGTGTGGTCCTTCAATTAGAAGAGCAATGAAGTCTAAACATTGCTGGGTCAATACATTTTACCGTTAGTACCTTTAGGTACCTTAGGTGTTAATGTTGTGGTAGTGTTGTTTTATACCTGTTTTATTCTTCTTTTTTTTTTCTCTCGTCTTTTCTTTCCAGTGTAAACTGTGGTGTCAGCAGTTTTATGCTCTGTTTCTGAAGAGAGCAGCTTTCAGCTGGCGAAACTGGAAGATGGTAGTTGGTCAGTTCCTGGTGCCACTCGTCTTCACTACTTTAGCGTTAGTGGTTGGAAAAACATTCCCTGGTCCTCAAGACTCAACATCATTGGAGTTAAACTTAATACCCTATGGGCACACCGTGGTGCCCTATTCTATTCCTCCTAATGCCTCAAACTTGATACAGAGATTGGCTGAAAGCTTCAGAGATCAGCTTCCTGGACAGCTGGCACAGCCGCAAGAGGTGCTAGGTACGTGATGCCATTTTAATGGTAGGACACTGATGTTTCGCTCAACTTCCTGTCTGGGCTACTTTGTTTCACTTTTGGGTTTTTCTTTTCCATCAGATGATCTTGACAGCTATTTGCTGGCTAAAGCCACAGATGAAGGAGCATTGTTTGCCGAACACTGTCTGTGCGCGGCTGAGATTCAGAGCATTGATTCTTGGATCAGTATCACCGCTCGTTTCAATAACCAGGCTTTCCATGCAGTTGCAGCTTCTCTTGCCCTTGTTGATAATGCTATTTTTCGGTTGATCGCTGGACCCGAGGCTTATATCTCTGTAACCAACTATCCCCAACCACGAAACACTACTGAGACTGCAAAGGATCAACTGCAAGAGTAAGGATTTAAACAGACTCTAGAACATTTTGTAACCAATGACAATGAGTGGGCGGGTGATATATTTTATATAAAATGTGTAATTCTGTAACAGGCTCTAGTGTTCTTTTCTGCCAATTCTTGTCTTAATTAACACTGTGAACAACAGCATTACAGTCATGGGTTTATATGGGGTAAAGCTGCTTATTGTACTAAACTACATAAAAGAAAATCAGATTGTGTGTGTTAAGCAGAATTGGTGGGTATGGTTGTGCCCTGTGCTTATAATTGTGTTTTGTTGCAGAGGTCAGACTGGATTTGCCATAGCCATTAACCTGTTGTATGGAATGGCCTCTCTAGCAAGTACGTTCTCCCTTTTGTTGGTTGGAGAGAGAGCAGTAAAGTCCAAGCACGTGCAGTTTGTAAGCGGAGCTTCTTCCCTCAGCTATTGGCTGTCTGCTCTAACCTGGGATTTACTCAACTTCCTGATCCCTTGCACTTTCATGCTGGTGAGTAAAATGGGGGCTCTCGGGAAGAAGCACCTAAATCACAAGATTTTGCTTAATGGACAACTGTAGTATTTTTGCTCCAGCCCACTTCTACCTAGGGTATAACCATTGAGACTGCATGCTCTGCAATAAGAGCTTTGCTGATTGAGAAATGGGGTGGTGGAAGTTGGGCAATACAGTCCTTTAAATGAAGGGGAATCTTGATTTGGGTTTTTATTTTGCTCTGTGCTCCTACTCCTTATGTGATGACTATTATGTATAAATCAGTCAACTGAAAATCTTATTTGTAGCTATAGAGCCCAGTCTAAAGGGCTGTTGGTTGCGACAAAAGTAGCCGCAGCCAACAGTTTGCTGCCACCGTTTGTGAGGCCCTTAGAGGACCAAAAGAAGGCCTGTGGATTTCCGACACATCTGACCGCCAATTCGTCAATACACTGAACTATCGGTCGAACAGGCCTAAAAATTGCATCATGTGCACACAGCCATAATACATTAAACTTCTTTTCCACAGATAAAAACTAGGAAAATGGCAGTATGTTGTATACCTGGTGTATATATTCTAAACTAGTGTTTATTATTATTATTGTGGGTTTATATAGCGCCAACATCTTCCATAGCGCTTTACAATTACATGTGCACATTCACATCAGGCCCTGTCCCTCATTTATTTGACACATACAACCTATTAGTATGTCTTTATGATTGTGGGGGAAACCGGAGTGCCCGGAGGAAACCCACAGGGAGAACATACAAACTCCTTGCAGATGTGGAATCGAACTCAGGACTACAGAGCTGCAAGGCATCAGTGCTAACCACTGAGCCACCGTGCTGCCTGTTTATGTGTGATTATTTTCTATAAATAACTGCACAATCACATATGCGTCTGTTTTTTTCTTGCAAATATATCTTTTATTTCCGAAAACCTTCCTAGAGTCGTTTTTCTTTGTGTCTGATTTCTCCCGACTCTAAATTAGAATTCACTCCATTTCTCTTCCAAGTTTGTTCTTGCTTCAATAAAGAAGCCATTTTCTCCAGTCTTTACTTTTCTAATTGAAACTTTAATGATCTTCGTCTCCTGCAGGTGGTGTTCCAAGCCTTTGGAGTACGTGCATACACAGATGAGAATCACCTTGTGGATGTGATGCTGATGTTGCTCCTCTATGGATGGGCTGTTATTCCTCTTATGTACTTGTTTAGCTTCCTATTTACTTCCACTGCCACAGCCTATACAAGACTCACAATTTTCAACATCCTGTCTGGTACTGCCAGCTTCCTGTCTGTTACCATCATGAGCATTCCAGGTAAATGCAATTGGGTTTGTGCACTCTGATGTCCTATCCAGCTGTCATATTCAGGATTGTTTTGGTTCTCTATGAGCTTCATTGTCTCTTAATCACTCAAGAGATAACAAAATGGAAACATATATTTCATGATTGTATGTCCTTTATTTTGTTCAGTTCTCTAATGTAATTTACTTACAGCCCTTGGCCTGGTGGACCTTTCTCATACCTTGGACCTGGTTTTCCTGGTACTGCCCAATTACTGCCTGGGACGATCATTCAGTGATTTCTATCAGAATTATCATTTTCTGCAGTTTTGTCGTTCATCCATCCTTTCCGAAATTGTCTGTCATAAATTAAGTAAGTAACAGGAATCGGCTATTGCAGAATTTCTCGTTTATAAAGAATTATGATTTTACCCATTTCTCCCTCAATATACTTGTGTGGCTATTCTCTTTTTATGTTTAAAATATTTAAATTTTATTCTTTTCAGACATCACCTATCAGGAGAATTATTTTTCATGGACTCCACCAGGCGTGGGTCGGTATTTAACCTCTATGGCTGTTCAAGGCCTTGCATTCCTCTGCTTTCTCCTCATCATCGAGAGTCAGATATTCTGTCGTCTTACCAACATTTGCTTCACCTTTCGCCGTAAACGCTGGGTATGTAAACAAGAAGAGATTTCAAACAAAGGCTTGGAACAGTCAGAACCATGTGGTAACAAATATTAAAATGTTGTGATTGTTTACTAATGTGCTGCCTTTTGTTTGTTAAGAATGGCTTTTCCTCTGAATATTCAGCACTAATGGTTTTATCTGAAACAGGTGGTGACAGACAACATTGTTTAGATCAGGGATTGGATGAGAATTAGAACACAGTAAAGCCTGGTACACACGTTCTCATTCTTCCTCCTGACCGACCGTTCGAGACTTTCGACCGATCGGCCAGGAGGAAGGACTGTCAGCCGCGACCGATCATTTGGTCCATAGAGGACTGCACAATCGGTTATGGTTTTCCTACGAAGGAACGGTTGGCGATCAGTTTGGTGTCGCCATAAAATAATTCGCCCCGACCGACCGAAACACTGAAATGACGGTCAGTCGGCCCAAATTATTGTATGGTGTGTACCCAGCTTTAGATCAATGTCATAAATATTTCTTGTGCTTAAAAGATAACTATAGTTACTATTAAGTTTTTTAAAAAACGGTTAAAACCTGGGGGGCAGTGTTCCCTCTAAGCTGTTCGCTCGTGCTCACGCACACATCTCTGCAGGCCTGCGCACACAAAAATCTTCCGGAATGTACAAATCGCACAAAATCTACTTTTGCATGCGCACAGAAAATATATTTCTGCGCACAAAGCCAATTTGAGGTTAGAGGGAACATTGCTGGGGGGAGAGGGGATGGGGAAAGAAAACCTAAAACAGAGGTTCATCTGTACTTGGTTCTACAGGTATATAGAGTAGTATTTGGTTCAAATATTCCTTAGGGTTGACTGGATTCTCCCCTCTTCCCCTCTTAAAAGAAGGGAGACAGATATGGGTCATACACTGCAGCCATGGGGGACGGCCAGGAGACAAGGTCTCCCCGTGACCTTTCTTTCATTTTCCTTTCAGAGGTCTCTCATCCGATCCTCTGTGTTTGGGTTGGTGTTTTGTAAGCTTATGTGTTTTCTGTATCTTGATACCATGGGGACCATATCTTGGTAAATTTGGCAGGACATCCCCATTTAATGTATATTACTCTGAGCAGGAGCAGCATAGTTTTCCATGTTGTTAGTGTGGGGGGAGTGGGGGGCCATCCATGACATTACTATAGTTCTCCTAATTCATTTCGTGGGCGTTCCATACATGAGCTTCTGGAACACCCATTATGCAGAGTTTGGGGTCATATTGTATCGGAGAGGCCTGACTGAAATAATCTGTTTGTGTGAACCCAGCCTTAAACGAATAGTTCACTCGAAAAGTGAACTATTCCTTTAATGTATTGATTGAAGCCGGGAAGGTTAATGAGCTATGCCCTACCTCCCAGTCTTCAATCAATTGAGCAGGAGCCAGGAACGAAGTTACACCGCTGCAGAGAGGAAAATTTCCAACCGCTTCCTGGTTCTTATCCACTATAGCGTGCATGCGCAATATTGTGGATTAGAACCAGAAAGCGGCCTTAACCTCCCGGGCTTCAATCAATACATTAAAGGAATAGTTCACTTTTCAAGTAAACTATTCCTTTAATGAATATACTTTTATATCAAAAGTAAAGGGGATATCTGTACTGGCTAACTTAACAATTTTGATGTGTGGTTTTCAATAAACACTTTGAATTCATCTAAGGTGTGTGACTCCAATATTCCAGAACTGCTTTACATTCACCTCCCTGGGAAGTGGGGAGTTGTTTGGAGGTCAGCACCCACCCTGGTTTTGTGTGCATAAGGAACCTGTGTACCATTGATCTAACTTATGATAATCATGGCAAGTAGAGAATATAATATATAATATTATTAAATGATCCATATTTAATAGAATATTTGGATGTATTTGGTCATGAACTTCCTTCTGGGCTTGTTCAGTGGTGACCCATTCAGGAACCCCCCCTTGAAAATCTTGCGCTTGTCCCCGGGTAATTCCTACCTCACAGTATTGTTTCTGTGAGGAGCATCCACCAAAAGAAAACTGATTCTGCCAGTCTTCCTCCTGGCTTCATCGCTATTTTTTATACAGGAATAGTCTAGGACTAACCTGGCAAATGAAAACTGTATGTGCTGTAGCTCCTCAATGAAAGATATTGGGAGGTAGGAATAATCAATCCTTCCTCCCTTCCCCAAGTACTTCCCATTATAGTATAGTTATCCTTTAAAGGGCATGTCCACCCCTTATAAAAACTTTTGATATGCGGTAGGGCATGCTCCCTCAGCACCATCCGCATTAATATTATTGTTAGAAAGCCCCTCGATTCTTACTTCCCTTCCCTCTTTCCTCCGCCGCACTGTACAGTCCCTCTGCTTGCAGGGGAATGCAAGCAGGGGGCGGGACTGGCAGCCGCGCCCGTGATTGGCTGAAAGGCAGCCAATCACGGTCGCGGCTGCCAGGAGTTCTGAAGAGCGGAATGTAAGTGAAGATTGGGGGACTTTCTAAAAATAGTATTAATGCGGTTGGGGCTGGGGGAGCATGCCCTACCACATACCCAAAGGTTTTAATGTTAGGGGGAGAGAGAGGGAGGGGGGGAGGGAGAAGGAGGGGGGGAGGGCTGTACTGAGCATGCCTCAAACCTTGATGAGTCACACTCTACTTCTACACCGCAGTTTCCTGGACTTTGGAGGGGCACAGCAGGGGAATTATTTTGAGCAGAAATGTAAGGTAAGGCTTGTTTTAAACTACTTAATGTGGCCAGTAAGGGGTTAAATTTTAGTTTTGGGGGTGGACATGCCCTACACCCAGGGAAAGCAGTTGTAGTTTTCAAACATCTAAAGGACTGCAGATTGGACATCTCTGCCCTACACTTTCTCTTTTTTTTATGAATTCCTTTCACAACATGTATTGACATCCCCCCTTTTATTACTCAGGTTTCACTCCCAGAATCCCCAGTCTCTCCGCCAGAGGATCGAGATGTGGCAGATGAAAGGAAGAAAGTGCTGGAATCTCCCTTGGAACAGCTCTCAACCCTCAGCAGCCCATTGGTCATCCGGGAGCTCAGTAAGGTAAAATAATTGGAGAAGCAAAAAGTTAATTAGCTATTAAAGAAAAAACAAGCAAATATAGAGGTACTCTCTACCCCTCATAAAGTCACAATGTTTTTATATAACTCACTTATATAATACGGTGGTTCGGGTGCAAATGCCCCAAACCATTCATTGGAACATTGCAGTAAATCTCGACCAAACCGTCAAAAGGCACAGATATCAACACACCGCTCACATGAAGTGGCCCGGGTGCAAACAGCCCCAGGTTGGTTGCTGGACCAAGATGTGCAAAAACAAGGTAAGTATATTGGGTTTAAGTGCACTACCGGACCCCTCAAAGGAACACCCTCATAAAGATAAAAAATATGATCTTTATTGGCTTAACGCGTTTCGGACGTATCACAGTCCTTAATCCTAAGCAAGGACTGTATCACAGTCTTTATGATTAAGGACTGTGATATGGCTGCAATGCATTAATCCAATTAGGATCTTATTTTTTATCTTTATGAGAGTGTTCTTTGAGGGGTCCGGTAGTGCACTTAAACCCGATAATTTATTATCAAAGATAGAATTTACAGGATAATAATGGCTTTGGGTATAAGACAAATATATACCAAAATGATAAAAGCGTTAAGTACTCTTGTATACAAATGTGTTAATGGTACCAGGTTTTTTTATACAAAGCAACTGGTATTTTAAATGTTAGTGGTCCTTTGAAGATGATGATCTGGATAGGAAAGGGACATTGTGATGAAGGAAAAGTGATTGGGAAGGTAAAACCCCACTGTAGACCATAGGCGGTGGAAGTATACATGGAAATTGGTTGTTAAGCAATAAATGTGTTTTCTAATTCAATTCAGGTATATGGACGTCGGGCACTAGTTCTAGCTGTTGACCGCATGTCTCTCACAGTGGGACGAGGGGAATGCTTTGGCCTGCTGGGATTTAATGGAGCTGGCAAGACCACAACGTTCCGTATGCTAACAGGGGATGAAAGTGTCAGTTATGGAGATGCGTACATAGATGGACACAGCATCCTGCGGGACATCAAGAAGGTAAAGCAGTGCAGTTCAAAATGTGGTGTTGTTTAAAGGTACCCCACATAGAAATTAATATCTTTTTTTTAATCCTCATTTTTTTACCCTTTTAAGGTCCAGCAGCGAATTGGTTACTGCCCTCAGTTTGACCCTTTGCTGGAACACATGACTGGGCGCGAAACGCTCCACATGTATGCTCGTTTACGGGGGGTGCCTGAAGGATATATTTCCAGCTGCGTGGAGAATATGCTACGAGGCTTGCTCCTGGAAGCTCATGCTAACAAGCTGGTACGAACATACAGGTAAGAAGAAATATACAGGATGTCTTGAGTTATTTCAATATGTGGACAACTAAACGGGCAATATCAGAATGTGGGTACACAGGTAAGAAAACAATGCAATGGACAATTGATAGATCACTAATAGTGTGAGAAAGTTTCCATCCTAATTTGCTTTTCCCGGTTCTTACAAATATTTCCAATATATATTCTTTCCTCCATAGTAACCTCCTCTTGTCGTCCTAAATGCATCATCTACTCCTTTCACTTGTTTCATGTCCTTCCTTTCTTCTCTCCTTTCTCTTCATTGCTTGTAGGTATTTTTAGATCCCATCCTTTATGTTTTAATTTTCTTTTAAATCTCTGTCTTTTTTACACTTTTGTTTATCCTTACACCCAGTGGTGGAAACAAGCGGAAACTAAGCGCTGGCATCGCTTTGATTGGAGGCCCATCTGTAATTTTTATGGATGAACCATCTACTGGAATGGACCCAGTTGCACGAAGGCTACTCTGGGATGCAGTAACAAGAGCAAGGGAAAGTGGGAAGGCTGTGATCATCACATCCCACAGGTAGAGTGGAGAGATGGAATTAAAAAGCAGTGATTATTATCAACCACAGGGAGAGAGAGATGAGTTGGAATGGGAGTGATAATCTCCTGCAGGTAGAGACATGAGATGGAAAGGCTGGGATTAGCATAATCTGCAGGTAGAGACATGAGATGGAAAGGCTGGGATTAGCATAATCTGCAGGTAGAGACATGAGATGGTAAGGCTGGGATTAGCATGATCTGCAGGTAGAGACATGAGATGGTAAGGCTGGGATTAGCATAATCTGCAGGTAGAGACATGAGATGGAAAGGCTGGGATTAGCATTATGTTGCCAATATGTGAACAGAAAGGGAATATAGTTAAAGAAACACACTATGGGTAACTGTTCCCTGTTTGTTTTTTCATTTCTTCTAGCATGGAGGAGTGTGAAGCACTTTGCACACGCCTCGCCATAATGGTGAATGGGCAGCTGAAGTGCATTGGAAGCCCTCAGCACCTGAAAGGCAAATTTGGAAGTGGCTACACGTTACTTGCCAAGACCTCTCATGGGGAAGAAGAACTGTCCTCTTTTAAAGATTTTATTGAGACAATATTCCCAGGTAAGGAAAATAAACATAAATATAACTTTAAGGGCATCTGTATACACAACCCAGTGCTGTAAGCTCAATGACATTAACAGCAGCTGTGGGTATTAATGTGGATATTCCATGGCTTCCAAGGCAGAACCATTAAGTGAGCAACAGGATAAAGTTCAGGTTGAGGCACAACCTTTCCCTATCAACAGAATACATTTCTTTCTATGTTTTAATTGTATTAGTCACTGTATATAAACTTGCCTGTGAGTATTAACTTATAGAAAAATTATTTAGTATTAAATTGCATATAAATAAACAAGTAAATAAATAAACGGTTAAAATGGGGTACTTAGGGCATTTCTACCTCCCATTATCATTTCCAGGAGGAGCGCCAGCATGAAGAAATTTGCTTTCGCCAGGTCCTTAAAAAAACAGTATTGGGAGGTAGGAAAAATCAATCCTACCACCTTGCTGTTGGTCGCCGAATTAAGATAATGCTTTACATAGTGTGTGAATTAGCTATCTTTGTTACCAAAAAAGGACAAAAAATAATATATAACTGTTGTTATCTGTCTCCCCCTGTAGGCAGTGTGTTGAAGCACGAGCATCAAGGTATGGTGCATTACCACATAACCAGCCAGGAGCTTAGCTGGGCTCAGGTAAATAGCCAGATAGTTAAAAGATGTTTTATATTTGTGTGTATTAATAATATACATTTTGTTGTGGTTAATAATGCTAGTAGAATTAAAGGCCAGTTATACTCCGCCCACCTCTCTTCTTATGCATTGTACCCAGGGTGAGAACCTAAACCGCTAGGTATTTACCCCTGGGTTCTTTTTAGTTATGCAGCTTTACTTACCTCATCGCCCTCTAATGGAGAGAGATGGAGTGGACCTGAGCAGCAAAGACAACTGTAGAAATTGGCTTAATGAAGAAAAACCCAGGGTGGAGGACCTAGTGGTTTTGTTTCTCACTTTGGATACAATGCGGTTGTGGAGTACAGTTGTCCTTTCTAAAGTAATGAAAACATTTACATTCCTATATAGGAATCAGCAGCTTACAAAACACAGGCCAATAATGTGTATAAAACTATCCTCTGCTGCAATGATCTCTGAGAATATTGGTAACACACAAAATTTGATTTTGGGTCTGCACAGTTGATGCATGTCTTGTGCACAGTCGAAAAAAATATTGCCCTGCTTCTCCCTTCTGCCAGACTACTAGCTATACATGCTGTAAAGGCAAATGATAAAGGCAAATAAATGTTTTATGTGGTACCTTTGAATTAAAACACTGGAGCTTTCACACCTGAATTATGCTGTACTTAAATGTAATTAAAGGATATGTACACTGGAAAATTAGTTTTTTTAAATTATTATTACTTTAAAGGGCATGTCCACCCTTAATTACAACTTTTGGCATATAATAGAATACTGCCCCCCAGCCCCAACTGCTATAAAAATAATTTTAGAAAGTGCCCCGATATTTACTTACCTTCCCTCTCTCCTCCGACGCACTGCCCAGCCTTCTGCTTGCAAGACACTGCAAGCAGGGGGCTGGACCGGCAGCCGCGTCCGTGATTGGCTGAGAAGCAGCCAATCACGGACACGGCTGCCGGCTTCTCAGAATGCCAGGGGAGCGAGGGAAGGTAAGTACAGTTCTGGGGACTTTCTAAAAATAATTTTTATGCGGCTGGGGTGGGAGAACATATTTTATTATATCGGCAGGGGGTTTTATGGTAGGGGGAGGGATAGCAAAATGGGAGGGAGAGGGAGGGAGGGGGAGAAGGGCTGCAGTACGCATGCCAAACTTCTCCCCCGGAGGCCAGGTAGGAGGCAGAGTCCTATATGGACTCTGTTGGGACTTGGGGGGGGGGACTACAGGAGAACCATATGGAGCTGGGATGTGAGGTAAGGATTTTATTACACTACATGGTGGGGCCAGTAGTGGGGGGGATTATAGTTTTGGGGGTGGACATGCCCTTTAAAAAACTATTACTGTATTGTATTGACAGTTAGTATGTAGAAAAATTGTCAGGTCAGTGTTCAGAGCCTGAGCACAATACAAGTATATTAGCTTCTGTAGATCTCATATGTCATGAGCAAAACAAGCACTACTACCCTTTATTTGAAATGAGAGTTTGCAGAGGAAATAATAAAATATGAACTTTTTTAGGGTAAGATAAGGTAGAAACCCAACACCCCGGGTAGCTGCCTTAAGTTAATTATTTCTGTTACTTACCTTTGCATGCACCTAAATTGACATCACAAAGTCCCATGCTCCTTTGCCTGCCACTTCTCTGTCCATCTTGGGAGTGTGCAAATCAGCTGTTTTTGGACCAATGTAGGAGGGGCAGGACTTCTGGTGATATCACCTTCCCATTTCTGTGCAGTTTGAGGACAAGAGCGAAGGTTCGAAATGCTAACAAAATATTAACTTTTAGTAAGTTAAAGGCACTAATACAGCACCAAGGATTGCTGTCTTAAAAGATTTAATATATTGTGTTTACTATATTGGAATTTGCAGATGTATTGAAAGGAGAACTGTTTGTGAGATTCAGACATTCAAACTTTTAAAAAGCAAAATGTGGGGAGATCGTTCCATCAGCACAGACCCAGTTCTTTCAACAAGACTCACACTCCCCGTGTATAATTACTGACATAATTAGCATACAATTCCCATCATGCACAGTGATATCACACAAGTGAACTTAAATCTTAAGAGCTCGGCCACGATTTTAAGCGTGGTCCGAACATGATTGCAATCTGATCACGCTTTTAAAAGCGCACACTAGTGTGGCCCAGTTGATGGGGCCACGCTAGAGCGCTAGGGAGCGCTGAGTTGTGATTCGGAAATCACAGCGCATGTGTTCTGCATATTTTGCGCAATCACATGCACTCCGATTACGAATCACTGCGTGTCGGGAATGTGTGCGCAAACGCGAGCGTTTGCATGCACGCTTCCGTGCGTGCACGAGCGCAGTACAGTGTGGCCTTAGCCTTACCTCGATGGCTGATCTGTTTTTGTGATTATATGATCCTGTTGCATGGAGAACAGACAGACATTTTTGTCCACATAATATTTACACCATGTATGATGGAGGAAAAGGTAGAAAGTTTTAGTTCACTTGTGTGATATCACGCGCAGGATGGGAATCTGGCAGTGCCACTTCAACACACCCTGCTCTGTAATTGCAAAGGTTAAATGATAAAATCCTGTCTTATTTTATTCTTCATATGTAGGAGTCCAGTAACAAGTGCCTGTTCTTTATGCTATAAATTTGCTATAAACGTTTAGTTAACTTGTGTTTGACAGCTGTGCATGCTGGGATCTGTATGCTCTATAAAGGATTGTTTGTGTACATCTGATGCTTTGCAGAGGATTACTGTTAAAATGTATTAGCTAACAGTTTGTCTAAAGTTGTCAGTGATTATGCAAGGGGAGTGGGGGCCTCATTATGAAGGAAAAACTTGGCTTAAATAAACATGTGCAGGTGCAAATATTTACCCACTAGGTAAGACAGTGCAGCAATAAACCATTCCCCCAAATGCTTAATTTATTTTAATTTCGATAATTTAGATCTATCAAATAGATTGGAATATCCAGGTAAGTGACTCACCATTACACTCATCTAAAAATGGGCAATTTGCTGTTTGATTATTGTTTTTTTGAGTTGCCCTTAGGGAGGTGTTTTTGTAAGAAACTAAACTTTATTTTAGCCCCTATTCTCTTCATTTTGCAATGCAGGACCGTTACATGTTAATCTTTTCTCTACCCAGGTGTTTGGGACTTTAGAAAAGGCCAAGGAGAAGTTTGACCTGGAGGACTATTGTGTTAGCCAGATCTCATTGGAACAAGTCTTCCTGAGCTTCAGTCACTTTCAACAGGCACCAGTGGGTGACGTAGTATAAAGGGATCTGCCAAAAACTCATCTGTGGATACAGAAACTCATGTTTGTTCAGAATGGCTGTCTAACTCTAAAACTGACAAAGTATCTGTCCAGAGCTGTTCCGTCCGTATTTCCATCTAGAGCTGCCCCTTCCACATGTCCGTCCAGAGCTCTCCTTCCTGTAACTTCATTCAGACCATTCCGTCTAGCCATTTCATTAATATGTCCCTGCAGCACATTCATCCATCAAAGTCTGTCTCTCCTGTTTAACTTCTGAGAGCTGCACATTTTCTTTGATTGCTCAGAGATTTGCTCGTTTGACCAGCCGGCTATCACTGGGACAACCTGTTTGTTTTTTTTGTTTTTATTTTTTAAGGAGGAACGTCAAGGCCCTGTTCATGTATCAAACCATGTAGGAATGTCAGGGGGTTTTGATTGGCTTATAAGTGTGATCATTCCTCTTATCATACATTTATTATGTGATTTGAGTGTCGCTCTTTCATTGGCTCTTTTATGTGAGCTTCTGCCCAGTCATTGGCTCTCATCACCAAAGCTTCTTCTGTAACTTTGATCATGGGTGCCCATAAACATGGTTCCCAAGTGTCGCTTGATTTCTTAACATCTAATCATGAGGCGGCTTCTGAATTGGAATCATGTCTAGGCCTTCATTCATTTTAAAGCAAAATGTGTTTTATAACTTATAATGGTCTCTTTTTGGTAATGAAATAAAAATAAAGTGGGGACGAAGTAGAACATTAAAAAAATACAAACGGTGAACTGCTTTCATATGGCGCTACTGGCCTGATGTTGCAGGCAGAAGTAACTCCCGCAGTGCCTTACTGCTTTATTGAATTGTTCCAAAGGATGTGCTGGGAATGTGACAGGCATATATATGTGTTTTTTAGCAAGTGGAAACACCTTTTTTTTTTACATTTGACTACCAAAGGAGCCTGCTGCAAGATCCAATGCAATTTTTATACGAATGTGCACATCCTCTACAGTCAGAAAGATTTTGTAGAGCAGGGGTAGCCACCCATCAATCAAGATATTAAACGGTTCCATTTCCCAGGCACCTTTTATTGGCAGGGGTATTCTGGGAGTTGTAGTGAAGTATATCTGCCTGTCCATGTGACCCAAAGCAGGTTTGGAATATCCGAAAGGCCTGTGAAAGTGAACAAAGTAGGATCCAAATGTTCTGCAAGGTCCCTTTTCTCTTTGTCCTGTGAACACTGACTGCGCCAAGCAGATACTTGATTGTATAAACCTAATAAAATTATTTATGCTGCTCTTTTGAAAAAACTGCATTTCTTGTTCCTTTTTATGTAGATCACAAGCAGTGTGAGCCGGTTAATGCCAAGGAGACCAGTAGATGTTATAAGGGCTACACACCCTAATGCCAAGATTCAGAACGTGTTTTGTGCAGTGCATACCATTAGGGGGCAATGTAGCTGGCAATCACCATTTTTTATTGCGATTGAAGACTATTGGTCGAATTGCTAGTGCAGCATACACAGTGATATATTGCCAAAATCCCAATGCGTTTCTGTTACGTTTCAGTGGTTCCGGAGCCTAAAAGAGAGTTAAGAGACAGGACAATAAAGTGGCAGAGCTCCCGAACTAGAGACGCGGGGATGGCAAATACTGAAGATTATTATTAAATATTAAAGGAGAAGTTCATGTTAAAAAAGGTTTTATGACTTACGGCTGAAAAATTGCTGATTTAGATGATTGCTAACAGTTCTATTTCACTGTGAAGTGGAGTTATACTCCACAATTTTCCTCCACTGTACCTGTTTGCACTGTCACTCTCATTATGGTTCACTTAGGATGTGAGAGAAGTTCTCCCATTGTATTCTGGGGGGGGTGTGTGTGACGACAGAATGAGGAACAGATTGGAGGGCTAGCCGTAATGCCTTGAAATTAAAAAACAAACAAACTGACCACTGGCTGAACTTACCCTTTTAATATGTCACATGCATTAAAGGTAGGTCAGTTGGTGTGTGTGTATTCATATCAGGTTGGGGGATAAAATACTAACTTTTTTGATGATTGGTCAAAATGATTTTTTTTTACTTTAGTTATCCTTTACGTATGGCTGCCATAGTAATGGATAAGTAGATCAGTAGTTGTGTGTACCCGTGTCGGGTTGAGAGTTAAAAAAAACCAACTTTTTTGATGATTGGTCAAAATTAGTTTTTTTGACTTTAGTTACCCTTTAAGTATGGCTGCAACAGTAATGGAGGGGTAGGTCAGTAGCTGTGTATACCTGTATCAAGTTGGGTGTTAAAAAAAAGTTTTTTGATATTGATCAAAATTTGCTTTTTTGACTTTAGTTACCCTTTAAAGTATGGCTTCCACGAGAAGGGAGTATGTTAAATCAGTAGGTGTGGTGTACCTGGGTCGGTTGAGGGGTATGTCTTTTTTGTGTTTACAACCATAAAACTATTTTTATTGAGGATAAATCTAAATTAGTTTTTTTACTTTAGTTACCCTTTAAATATGGCACCACTGTAATGGATATGTAGATCAGTAGGTGTGTGTACCTGGGTCTGGTTGAGGGGGTATGTCTTTTTTGTGTTTACAACCATAAAACTATCTTTTATTGAGAATAAATCTAAATTAGTTTTTTTTTTAACTTTAGTTACCCTTTAAGTATGGCTGCCACAGTAATGGATAAGTGGATTATAGGTAAATATTGTAAATATTTTTCGTGTGTACTTGTCTTTTAACTAACATCTACAAATTTACTAACGCTAACTAACATATGCACTTTGAGTCCTTTAGGATAAAAGCACTAAAGGCCCGCAATCGTTTGTGGTGGTTTGCGAAGGGTTATCGCCAATCACAAGTGCTATAAAAGTAACAAGAAAAGTGCAGTAACTTCATATAATGGTTATACTTAGACAGAGCTTGACAGAAAGATCTGCCGCAGAACCGTCTGATTAGAGTGGTGCAAAAGGTGGTGTTTTATATAACTCAATCACAGTTAAAATTTTATATATAAGTGTATATATAAATAAGTGTATATATAAGCCTTGGAAATTCCTCTGGATGCCCTGGAAGTAGCTACCACCTCTTTTGGAGTTGTGAGGTGTTCAGTTGGATTTGAAACTGCGTTAGCAGTTTTCTCTTCAAGTGGCGCATATATTGGGGGTGCCAATTGGCATCCGGCCGTACCCCCGCCTGGTAAGGTATTCCACTACCACACGCTGCCATTCCATGCTGGACATGGTGACTCTAGGCAAAATAATAGTGAAATAACCCACACCCATTTTCGGGGCTCGATTTTATAGCCTGGATTGGGAGAGGGAATTGTCAAACAGGAAGAGGGGATTATAATCAAATGCATGAAATGAAAAATGGAATATGCGAGTAAAATGTCTATATAACAATATGCGAGTAAATATCGAATTAACCAAAATGCAAGTAAAATGTTTATATAACAATATGCGAGTAAATATCAAATATGCAAGTAAAATGTCTATTTACCAATAGACATTTTACCAATAAATATCGAATAAACGAATACACGAGTAAAATGTCTTTTATACAGTTCCAATACGCAAGTAAATATCGAGTAAACTAATATGCCAGTGATATATACGAAGGTACATTCCATGATGCAGTCAATGGAGAGTTCGATAGTCTTGAATAGTTCGGTAACCCTCGGACCATTCGGTAACCCTCGAATCTGTGAATCGTTTGTGGGATAATCCTCGCATCTGCGAGTCATTTATGGGATAATTAACGAATGTTTGAACACAGAGCTCAAAAATAGCGCGAGTGATAGTAAAATCGATTTTTCTGAAAGTCCTGGCTATTCGAACATGTTCCCCAGACAATTTCCCAGGTCCCACAGCTTTTTACATTAAGTTATCATTGATATTTTAGTTGTATTTCATTCGAAATTTCTTACTATTTGACTCCCATTGACTTTAATGGGTCTGTTTTCGAACTTTCGAAAGTTCGGCCATCTCTAGTAAACGTGACTTTAACACACCAATAGCCGATAACAGCTCTCTGTACATAGCTCTGAGTGTGTGGGGAGTTGGAAGAAGGGCTATAGGGAAGTTTTACGCTAAAAGAGGGTTGGGACTACAGTAACAGGTTCGATCTAGAAATTATGTAGCTTTGAAACAGAATTTAGGTTTCTACCATCAAAATTCTGAGTTGAAACTTCACACAGCAAACATTCTGTCATTATGAAACCCAGCTGGTTTAAACCTCAACTTTGGAATATTAATAATACAAACTGCTATAAGAAATGTATTGGGATCAAGTTTCTGTTGAAGTGATTGATCCTTTTCCTTATGATTAGTCATATTAGCTTGATACATAATTGCTAAATAATTTAGGAGTATCTTTCCTTGTGTAAGAAAATAACAGACCTGAGCCAAAAATAGCAATACCTGTTATTAGTCACACTGGTAAGTAAGAATGTATTTTAAGTATTGTAGTATGGAGGAAAACAATTAGCACATCACACAGCTATTCCTTGTATATTCCACCTTCACTTAATGGAATGTGCCATTTGAATAAATAGATGAGCAGGATACGGACATATAAAATATAACACACACACACACCTTATATTAGGCTGTATTTTTAAAGCAGGGGTATCCTTAAATAATACCATTCCTTATCGCTATTTAAGGATAGGTATTCTTATTAAAAAGATCTGCAGTGTTATTTAAGTTGAGGTATTTATTTAAGTAGGGTTATTCTTTTTTAAGGTTTGGTATTTAGGTATCATTTTTCTGGAACGAGTAGAGTTATTTACCACCTGGTAATGCTAAATAATGCTCCTTATTTAAGAAGAGCCCTGCTATCAGGATCTTCAACAAACAAGGGCTGTAATTTGATTGCATTCTGGAGTGAGCAGATCTAATGCTGATTAGCTGCCTCTTTATTGCATTCAGCTGTGTCACAGACCTAATGAGCTCTGATTTCTCCTGATTGCATGCAGCTGTGTCACAAACTTAATCAGCTCTGTTTTCTTTTTATTACATGCAGCTGTGTCACAAGGACAGGTTTTAAAACACACAGCACACACAGATACTAAGATTATAGATTAATAGCTTTATGTAGCCAAATTCAAAATTCATATTTTCTCTTTCTAGCTAGTACTGTAATAGGGTTAGTGGCAGTTTTCCAGTATTGGAGTAAAACTTAATTGTGGTGGAAAATCAGCCATCAGTTACTACAGTATATTAGGCCTGGGATACACTGCATGTAAGATTCCTGTGGTATAAATGTAAACACGCTCTCTGCCATCCTTCCGGTCTATTTGTAGAGAAGAACTGTTCCTTTGCAGACTATAGCCACGGCATGATAATATGGTAGATTACACTAATACCAATAAACAAGACCTTTCTTGGGTTAATCATATATTATATATATTATATAATATATATAATATATTTTTTTTCTACTTGAATTTAGTGCTCTGCTCTATAATTAATATTACTGTATTTTACAACACATACTGTTTGTATTATGTAATGGAAATACAAATCTGTGGCTGTCCTGTAGGTGCCTGTCAGATGTGCCAGCTCATCTCTATAAAACCAAAATACCTACAAAATTCACATGCTACAGGGCTTATTGCTGATCAGTCTAAGCACAGGAAACAATTATGTGCATGGGACTTACATCTTATCCTATTATTATTATTATTATTATTATTATTATTATTATTAACACCCAAAGGCTAGAGATTTTACTCTTTGGTTTGTTTAACACATAGCCTGCTGGGGTTTAAACTCAGTTTGCGGCAAAACAGCAAAATTTCAGCAGCAAAACCTAATTTGGGCAAAAACCCTGGTACATCTCTAACACTGATGTGATAGCATTCCCAACGATGCTGATGTGGTCATTCCCAACAATGGGCATTTGTTATATCCATGTTTGGAATTTTGACCTTACAGATATAGCCTACTGATAATGTTCAGTAATGTACAGTGCAGGCTGGTACTTTGATTGTGTACCCTCTATAAAATAATAATAAAGCACTATTACTAATTTACTATACTATGTCCACCCCCCAAAAAAAAATCCAGCTTAAAATGCTCCCAAACCTAGACCTTGCTGGGTTTACCTGTGCCGAATCCAAACCTAACTATACTTACTTAGCCAATCACCGAGTGGCTGCTGGTCCAGCCCCGTCTGCTGCTTCTGCGGTTGTTAGAAGGAACGATGGAATGAGGGCTGGTAAGTATATTTAGAATCGGATTTGGCACAGTTAAACATAGTGAGGTCCAGGATTGGGGGCATTTCATGCTATATACTTATTTTTGACTGCATTAAAGCTCCATGCACAAAACAGCAGCAGGAGAGAAACCTCTTAGAGGAACAGTTAGAGGCAGACACGGCTTGCAAAAGGCTTCAGTTTCCGGGACTGTATTGCGCCTATGCAGGACAACCATATGCAGCAGAAGAGAAAGATAGGGGTCATAGAATTCCGCCATTTGTAGTTACAGATATAAAGATTTTTCAGTCAACATGTTGCAGTTGCTCCTCTATCCTGTTCAGTTAATGTCAATACTTTACAGTGAACAATATAAAATGTAAACCCATTTTCTCTTTCCTTGTATATACATTGGTCGTATCTTCCTCAAATAGTAGACAAGCTCATCTGCGATCACCTAGGTAGAAAATGAGCTGAACCCACCAGACCTAAAAAAACAATATTTATTGTGACATTTCACTACACACAGGTACCTTATTGTTTGTCATTGCACATGTCAAAGTACCTTGCTTGGTTTTTATGAAGAGTTTAGAAAGAATTTAGATTGTCACGTGCCACACAGGTAACTTGTGTATAAACTAAGGTCTGTTAGCCATGGGGGAAAAAAGATTGTTAGATCATGGAAAGTCAATGGAGCTACATCTATTGGGTCTAAAGTTCTGAGTGGACACAAAACTATGCAAAACTTTGGAAACATCATAGGGTGTGCAGTTGCTGCAAGCAGACCTAGAATAGTTATCAAATGGGCAGCAGAATGGCAGATGAGATTCAATGTTGATAAATGTAAGGTGATGCATTTGGGGTTTAACAATCCTTGTGCCACCCACACTATAAATTACTCTGTGGAATCTCTAATGAAAAAGGTTTAGGAGTTCCAGTAGATAACAGACTTACAGGACATCAAGAGGCTTAAGCTCCTTCATTGCAGCGGCTGGGTGGCTAACTGCAATAGTTTCTGGCACTTTGCAATGCATCGGGAGCATATGCCATGTCCCCGCATATAACGCATATAATTGCACTGAGGAGCTAATAGTGGCTCTTGGTGCATTGCCCTGTTATAGCTTAGACAAAGCTAGCAAGATATTGTCTTGTATAGAGAGGGGAATAGGTTAAAAGGGGGGCTAATTTCTCCTTATATTTCTGCTCTCTCTCTCTCTTTCAAACACACTTTCTCACATACGCACAAATAAACTCTCAACCCACACACACACTACAAAACCCATAAATACTCTCTCTCTCTCTCTCTCTCTCTCTCTCTCTTTCTCTCTCTCTCACACACACACACACATTTCCACAAATATACCTACACTACACACAGTCTGTCACACACAGGCACCAACTGACACATTCTCTCTAATACAAAGGCACTCATATACATAGACACTAACGTGGACAGACACAGTAACACTCTCACACAGATACACAGAAATACACAGATATTCCAGTGTCTGTTGTTAGTGAGTTTATTGAATTTCAAGTTGCTATTTGTTGTTTATTGAGTTTTCAAGTGCTTTTGTAGGTCCACTATTTTAGTGTACAATGGTACATAAAAATACATTGCAGATGATTAGTACTCTATTATATAAAGTGTGTCTTGTGTTAAAATGTCAGTGTTAGTGATATAAAACCTAAATGGAAATGCAAATATTAATAATAACCATAATAAAACATACATAAACATAATGTACTATAAGGGTCCTAACGGAAAAAAACATAAATTGCAAGTAAAGGGGCTTATCTTTCATTCAAAAAAAACATTTCACAGGATAATATTTATTTAGTGTTGGACAGAGTTTAATATTTTTATCCAATAGATCTTTCTCTTTAAAAGCAATTTAGCCCTGTCACCATCCCTTTCAGTTGTTAGGATATGATTGATAGCAATATATTTAAATATTGTTACATCATGCTATTGGTTTGTTTTTATTATTCGGGTAATCTGTGGTTATGGTCGGGTTTCCTGATACAGCATAGTTTACATGAACACTTGATCATATGATGTGTGGTAGTAAGATTCTAGCCATTTATTTTTTGAGCCCTATCTGATAAATAATTTTCTAATTCTCTTGTAAACATATTCAAACTATCTTTCCCAATTAATTAAATTCGACAAATACTAAAGTGGTTCCTTAGCCTTTATTAATGCTCACTCCAGGGTGTTATTAAGACATCTCCTATTTCTAAATGTAACTTTAATTTCCTCTAATTGTTACTGAACAACATAGAAATCTGAGTTGTTACATTGGAGATTAGCAGGGATTTTTTAAAGGATATGTACACTGGGAATTTTTTTTTTTTTAATTGACAACTACTGGATACTATAATTCTTCCCAAATGTCATTGTATGATTTTTTTTTGTTGATCTGTCCCCTATATCCAGTCTGAAAATCTTACATTTCATCTGTCATTCAAGGGCCTTAGTATCATAAAACTCTTCTGGGACCCATTCAGAGTGTCCCACTGAACCATAAACCACCCATTCAGAGAGTCCCAATGTCCCATAAACCAATCCAGAGGGTTCCACTGTCCCATAAATCCATTCACAGTGACCCACTGTCCCATAAACCCACTCAGATAGTCCTATTGACCCATAGACCCTTTTAGAGAGTTCTCTTCCCCTCGCCAAAACAAAAGCAGATTACCAATCAACCTGGAAAAGTAAATGAACACTAAACCAAATGTATACACACAGGTGCCATAGCCGCACAAAATAAGTTATCTATAATATTTCTATAAGAATCTCCCAGAAGGGCTGTGTACCACAGGGAGCTTCACTTAGAATCGCTGTAACACCTGCATTTCTTCTTTTTGTGGAATAGTTGTATATAAATTAGATACATCCAATAGGACAAGCCATAGATCCAGTACCACAATTGTCAATAAGTTGTCATCTGGTCAACCTTCATTCCTGAAAGTTTCTTACAGGATTAAACATTAACCGTTCTAACATATTCTGATCATTTACTTGGGTGGCTCACAATAGAAGTGCCTCCTAATAATTTGTTAAGAAAGCAGCCTGTTCAAAAGATGATATTTTAGGCAATATGTTCTCAACATTTTGCACGTTTTGCATTAACTTGCCCACCTGCTGAAAGCATTTAATCACAGGGTTGGTACTGATGGTCAGCAATTAAGCATTGACTAGAGATGTCCAAAACCAGACAGTTTTGTTCCATTTTCATAGAAGTAAATAGAAAAGTAACCCTCGAAAGTAGCATTGTATGTTCGGGAACCTTGGAAAGCATGATCAGAAACTCGAACATGCCCTATATACTGTAGGGCATGTCCCCCCACCCCCAACCACTATATTCTTACACAAAAAAACGCTTCCCTTCTCTATTTACAGCACCTCGTTCTCTCGCCATTCTCATTGATGGCAGCCGCGGCTGTGATTGGCTGCCTCTCAGCCAATCACAGCCGCGGCTGACGGTCCGACCCACTGCTTTCAGTTCCGGCGGGCAGGGGAGCTGGACCAGAACAGAGAAGGAATGAGGTACTGGAAGTAGAGAAGGGAAGTGGTTTTTTGTGTAAGAATATAGTGGTTGAGGGTGGAGGGACATGTCCTACAGTATAGCAAAAGTTGAAAAAGAGGGTAGACATGTCCTATAAAATAACTGTATATCCACACATAGAGAAACATACACTCAAATAATGATCATTCTCACTGCAACATAATCTAAATATATTGTATTTAGATTAAAAAGAACTTAATGTTCTAAAAGCTTGTTATGGTTATCATCTCGATAAAGATATAAATATATCACCTTACAAAAACGTTTGCTATGCTTTGTGTTAAAGGAATTACCCTAATTATAAAAGCATTGTGTCACTTGCCTAGCAATACACATTTCACAGTTTACCTAATAGCTGGGTGTACTTAGTTTTATCAATATGTAGAAATCGCAAATACCAGTTTCAGGGAGACAAAAGCTGCCTGGGGCCTGGGTGATGGACAGGAAAGATTGACAGAAACTACCCGAATTCTGTGCAGCAGTTCCAAGGTATTTTGTTTGAAGCAGATAATATAAGCAGGTGACATCATACAATTAAAAATGGATAGACCAGTAATTCATGTTCATACCAGTCAGGAAATAAACAGACTAGTATTTTGAAAACTTCTTTCCACCCTGGGTTTACTATCTCACTTGGATTGTCTTCTTTATTGATGTATAATTATAATGCAAAGTTTATTATGTTTTCCTCTTGTAGAACAGTGTACACAATTATTTTCTACTTTAAACTAGTAAATCAGCAGAAGGAAGAAATCCCCCATATGAATTTTTATATATTAAACTGAGATACAAATTTGTATGTGGGGGAGACCAAACAACAACTGCATCAACGTATGGCCCCAGCACGAAACCACTTCCCTGGTCAGGACTCAGCCGTGTACCTGCATCTTAAGGATAAAGGACATACCTTTGAAGATGTAATGTTAACATATTGGCAAGGAACGTACTGGTTCAAGAGAGGTGTTAAGGAGGCCATTTATGTGAAAATAAAAAACCAAGCCTAAATAGAGGTGGGGGTTTCGACACCATCTGTCTGCCATGTACAATGCTGTTTTGACACCTTACTCTGGCTTTCCTATAACACCTCTTCGCCATTATCTAATCATGCCCTTAACCCTGGCTTGTTGATATGCTAATTGGGATTTTCCAGGGTACATAATTGCCACAGATTCTTGTACAAGTCATTCTGAATTGAGAAAGCCAGTCGGATGACTAGCGAAACGTCTTCAAGAACTAAACTTCAAGTCCAGTTGATCTAATTGAATACAACAGATATACCATGACCTGGATGAGAACCTTCATAAGCATGCTTAGCTTAGCAGTTATCTTTTTGACCCTTATAACCATTATAAAGATAACATGGTCAGCACAACAATTTATAGGAGTGTTTTAGGCCTTGAAACACCTCAGGTCCTCAAAGAAAACACCATGGGACTTAACCTTGGTATTGGAAGCCTTTAAACCCCTGGTAGACATCAGTATCACCAACAAATAAGCAAACCTAAATGTAAATTATAATAATAACATACACAAGCTTTGACAAGTGGTTTAATTGAGGGAAGGTATTAGTATGCATACTAAAATGGCTTTTACATTTTAACTAAATGTTTTTTAAGGAGCACAACTCAAATCAATTATATTCTGAAAGTTTATATTACATTACAATACCATTCCTTCTAAGAGACCTTCAAAGAGTGCTTGATGACCAGAACAAACACCTGCTTTTCTTTTTAAAAATGTTAGAAAACCAGACATGCAAGGGGCTAAATGAGAGACTAAAAGTAGGATGAAACGCCTACTCCCCACCCTGGAACGCCCCTAACCACCTCAGCCCTGCTTACTCTTAGGGGTCTGACTTCATAATCTCCCACTGATGCTGCAAAATGAATATCAGCTATGTTCTAGACTAGTAAAACTAATGGGTAATTCACCTAAGTCAACTAGGGACTCCACAATCTTGAACTCTTAAAGGTGACAGCATTTCTTTTGAGAAACCAGTTGCCAACACTTGGAAAAATGGAAAACATAAATATGGCACCTAATTCCCTTACATCCTTGATATTGATAAAAAAAAATAGGAGACCAAGAGCAGACTCCACTTCCTTTGACAGTTTTTCTCCATAAATAACAGCATATTACAGAATTGTTTATTACATCCAGATCATGGCTCATGTTTCATGTATTGTCCTTAGTTCTATGAAGTGCAGCCCATTAGACCAGACACTACCTGTGTATATTAAGGTACAGGAAGACTAAACACAGGGGCCCATATAGAAAGTATTTATTTATTAATGTATAGACAGGTTAAGGCTTCACATTCTAATAAACCTATTATAGTGCACGTGCAGCGTTCAGTATTAGACCATTGTTTTTATTTAATGGCCAATGTGACTTTAATCTGCTGTGACACATCAAGAAATAACACACTCTCTCCAGTCTGCTAAAGGGAACATGTAATATCACGTTTTTATACTTTCATTGGCACTGACATTTTCAGACTTCCACCCAGGAACCTTAACAATAAGATCTTATTCCAGATACTAAAGCAGGAGGCAGAGGGTAGAACCTGGAAACAGTTACAGCATGCAGTGATGTTCCCACAGCAGTTTCCCACAGTACTGTACCATGTGGGAATGCATGAAATCAGCAAGAGGGGAGGCAACTATGTGACAAAAGAATGGGTATGGCTTAAACACAAGTACAAACTGAGCACAATATTAAGTAGAACATAAATGTGTGCGCGGTGCCCATCCTAAAACTATCTTTTGTATGTATGTATGTATAGTTTATTTGTATAGTTTATTTATAAAGCGCAACATGGGGATGCAGCGTTGTACAGTAATAAAATACAATAAAGAATAACATCATACAAGGGGGATAAATACATAGATAGTTCAGTACAAAAATATATAAATTATATAAATAGAAGTGCTAAAGCTTTGCCACAAGAGGAACGGGGGTCCCTGCCCCGTAGAGCTTACAATCTAGTTGGAGGAGATGGCAGGAGTCAGTCAGAGACACGTGATTGGATGTCAGGAGTTAGCATAGGTGTTGACAAGTAGATTTGTATATCGTCTGCATATAAATAATACTTGAAGCCGAAAGAGCTAATGACATCTCCCAAGGAAATAGTGTAGAGGGAGAACAATAAGTGTCCAAGAACAGACCCCTGCAGAACCCCCACACCAAGAGGAACCGGAGAAGAGGTATTGCTAGCATAAGATACAGAGTAAGTTCGGTCAGAGAGACCTGCAGATCATTCACAACCTTACACAGGGCCGTCTCAGTAGAATGTGCAGGACGGAATCCAGATTGCAAATGATCCAATAGGTTATGAGCATGGAATTAGTTAGTAATACAAGAGAAGACTAATCATTCTAGCAGTTTAGAGGCTATCGGTAAGAGAGAGACCGGGCGGTAATTGGCTAAACAAGAGGGGTCTAGCGAGGGCTTATGGGCTTAACAAAGGCATGCTTAAAAATGGAAGGGAAAATTCTAGATGTAAGGGAGGCATTGAATATGTGAGTGAGTATAGGGAGTATATCTTTTAGCTGTGAGTAGTAGTGCTGCTTATACTATAAATGGCTCTGTGTTAAGTGAATCCCTGTTGGAAAGGGATCTTGGAGTTTTGGTGGATAACAAACTTAAATATAGCAAGCAGTGCCAGGCAGCAACATCTCGAGCCAGCAAGATATTGCCTTTTATAAAGAGGGGTATGAATTCAAGAGAGAAGAATATTATTCTTCCTCTAAACAAAATGTTTGTGAAGGTTCTTATTACCATATATACTCGAGTATAAGTCGAGATTTTTAGGCTTTGAAAAAAGCCTAAAAATCCTACCTCGGCTTATACTCGAGTCACTAACCTGAAATCCTTCAGCCGATCGCTTCCTCTCTCTTCCGCAGTCCTACCCGGCGCCGAGTAGTGAGGTCAGGCGCCTGAACTGTGGATGCGAGATGAAGCGTGTGGCTGCAGGATTTCAGGTTAGCGTTTTGAGAAAGAAAGCAGCAATCTGGCATAAATGCACTTGAGAGGCTGATGTCAGGGCTAGGGTTAAGGACATAAAATCATGATCAGAAAAATAAAAAGTTTCACATTAGAGTCTACATGTGAAGGTTCTCATTCATCCAGGCCATGGTATATCTGTTGTATTCAATTAGATCAACTGGACTTGAAGTCCTGACTCTGTTGTACTTCTAATGGCAGGTGTGTGAGTTTAGTTTTAGTGGTTTAGTTCTCCTTTAATCTAGTTTATTCTTACTGCTTTTTCATGGGGGTGGGTTAATGGGTTACTTTTTCAGTTTATATTCATAAAGCCCCATGGTATCACGCATCTAATATTGGCCATTTTAGCAGTGAAACTAACTTTTCCCATCTTGCAAATGTATTGCAGAAAATTATTAATAAGAAACACAAATTTCTTGTCCCTGAGTAATAAACTAGCTGGCAGCATTGAAGCAGTCTTATGGGTATTCAATAAAGTTCTTATCGTTTAAAATGGTGCTAATTTTGCCCCAACCAATCAGATATTATTTAAACTTTGAAAGCTAGCTCTGATTGGTTGGGGCAAAATACACCATTTAAACGATAAGAACTTATTGAATAACCCTGTTAGGTTTGTTGCACAATGTCCACTAGGGGAGACGAACCCACAGAAATCTTATTGTCTTACAAATGAAGCATAACTGGTTGCTACAAGTGACTTGACAGTTTGGCTTCTACTTTAACCCTCCAATTCTTTAAAGAATCGCATATCCCATTACCCTGCATTTAAAGACCTCTCCTCTCCACAGTGTGGAGGGGTTGATGATGCGGCGCTCAAGCAAATGCATCCGTGGTCCATGCATATTTACGCCTTCATTAATAATATAAGATTTATTGTATTTTTACTGTGGAGATGTGCCAGACACACGATTTATCAATGTGCCCCCCCCCCCATTATTGCAATACCTTGATATTCAATATTCACTTTTCCTGTGTTTAAGTCTAGGAATTTTATAAACTTTAAAAACATATTATATTGTTTAATATTCATGTAAGACTCACAAAATAACCGTACTGCTGTGTGTCACTAAAACCATGTTTTAAACCCAACCAAACCCTGGCATTCTATGGTTTGAAGATTGTAATGTCACCATCTTGCAAAGTAACAGGATTGGTTCAAGAGTGGTGTTAAGGATACTATGTCAAAATAAAGAAACCTCCAAAATAGAGGTGGTGGGGGGGGGGCTTCAACACCAACCACTCTACCATGTACTTACCCTGGGTAGTTTCAATAACACCTTTTTGCCCCAATTCAGTCACACTTTGAATTCAGAAGTCCCAACACCTTGCTGATTGGGACTTTCCAGGGTACTTATTGCCCAATTCATTCTAAATTGAGAAAGCAAGTTGGATACTAGCGAAGCAACTTCAAGAACTAAAGTTCAGTTGATCTAACTGATAAAACAGATATACCATGATTTGATTACCATATATACTCGAGTATAAGTCGACCCGAGTATAAGTTAAGGTACCATTTTGACCTGGAAATGAGTAACACATATTGACTCGATAAGTCGAGGTGAAACTAGGACTAAACTGCCTCTTCATTCTAACAATACTAGCTCTGATTTTAATTTTACTATGTAAAGGTAAGATTCCTCATATATACTACAGTATATATCACTTGCTCACTAGGACACTATGACACTTGAGTAATTAAAATACAATCCTTTTTATAATAACTCCTTGTCATATGCCTGTACTGGTAGTTATTTGTCCTAGTGAAAAGCAGATGTAGCAGTATAACTTTTTTGTAGACTCTAATATCTGTTGTATTCAATTAGATCAACTGGACTTGAAGTTTAGTTCTTGAAGACGTTTCGCTAGTCATCCGACTGCTTTCTCAATTCAAATGACTTGTACAAGATCTGTGGAATTATGTACCCTGGAAATCCAATTAGCATATCACAGCCAAGTGTTAAGGGCGTGATTAGATAGTGGCTAAGAGGTGTTATAGGAACGCCCAGGTAAGGTGTCAAAACAGCATTGTACATGGCAGACAGATGGTGTCGAACCCCCCCACCTTATTTAGGCTGTTTTTCTTTATTTTCACATAATGGCCTCCTTAACACCTCTCTTGACCCAGTCCAGTTCCTTTGCCAATAGGTTAACATTACAATCTTCAAAGGTATGTCCTTTATCCTTAAGATGCGGTACACGGCTGAGTCCTGACCCAGGAATTGGCTCTTCTGTGCTGGGCCATACGTTTAATGCAGTTGTTGTTTGGTCTCCCCCACATCAAATCAGAGCATTCTTCACTGCACTGCCTGCCGCCTGCGTATATGATGGCTCTTTTCTGTTGTTTCGGTATGGGGTCTTTCGGATGTACCATTGTGCCCTCAGCGTGTTGCTCGGTTTAAAGCAGACAGGGATACGGTGTTTTTTTGAAACTCTTTTTCGTTTCTCAGAGACCCCTCGCTACATATGGGATGACCATGTTCTTTCTCCTGTCTTGCTTTTTCACCTTCAATGTTGGTATTCGTGTTCTTTTCTTTCCTTCTGCTTTCTTTTGATAAAGGCCCAGTCTGCATATCCACAAGTTTTAAGGGTTCCTTCTGCTTCTTTTGATAAAGGCCCAGTCTGGATATCCACAAGTTTTAAGGGATATCCAGACTGGCCTTTATCAAAAGAAGCAGAAGGAAAGAAAGAACACCGAATACCCCATTGAAGGTGAAAAAGCAAGACAGGAGAAGAACATGGTCATCCCATATGTAGCAGGGGTCTCTGAGAAACTAAGAAGAGTTTTCAAAAACAACCGTATCCCTGTCTGCTTAAACGAGCAACACGCTGAGCAGCAATTGGTACATCCGAAGACCCACAAAACCACAAAAGCGACATCATATCATGCAGTGCAGTGCAGTGAAGAATGCTCTGATTTGTATGTGGGAGACCAAACAACAACTGCATCAACGTATGGCCCGCACAAAGAGCCAATTCTCGTCAGGACTCAGCCGTGTACCTGCATCTTAAGATAAAGGACATACCTTTGAAGTTGTAATGTTTACATATTCGCAAAGGAACGTGACTGGTTCAAGAGAGGTGTAAGGGGGCCATTTATGTGAAAATAAAAACCAAGCCTAAATAGAGGTGGGGGGGCGACACCATCTGTCTGCCATGTACAATGCTGTTTTGACACCTTACTCTGAGCGTTCTATAACACCTCTTAGCCACTATCTAATCCACCCTTAACACTTGGCTGTGATATGCTAATTAGATTTTCCGGGTACTAATTGCCACAGTTCTTGTACAGTCATTCTGAATTGAAGAAGCCAGTCGGATGACTAGCGAAACTCTTCAAGAACTAAACTTCAAGTCACAGTTGATCTATATGAATACAACAGATATACCATGGCCTGGATGAATGGAACCTTCACAATGTAACTCTAATGTGAAACTTTTTATTTTCTGATCATGATTTTATGTCCTTAACCCTAGCCGCCTCTCCAAAAATATTGCAAACCCAGGAGTTGAGGACTTAGTGGTTTAGGTCCTGACTCTGGGTACTTCTAATGGCAGGTGTGTGAGTTTAGTTTTAGTGGGTTTAGTTCTCCTTTAATCTAGTTATTCTTACTGCTTTTTTATGGGGGGTGGTTAATGGGTTACTTTTTCAGTTTATATTTCATAAAGCCCCATGGTATCACGCATCTAATATTGGCCAGTTTAGCAGTGAAACTAACTTTTCCCATCTTGCAAATGTATTGCAGAAAATTATTAATAAGGAAACATAAATTTCTGTCCCTGAGTAAAATAACTAGCTGGCAGCATTGAGAGCAGTCTTATAGGGTTATTCAATAAAAGTTCTTATCGTTTAAAATGGTGCTAATTTTGCCCCAACCAATCAGATATTATTTAACATTTGAAAGCTAGCATCTGATTGGTTGGGGCAAAAATAGCACCATTTTAAACGATAAGAACTTTTATTGAATAACCCTGTTAGTGTTTGTTGCACAGAATGTCCACTAGAGGGAGACTGAACCGCACAGAAATCTTATTGTCATTACAAATGAAAGCATAACTGGTTGCTACAAAGTGACTGTGACAGTATTGGCTTCTAACTGTTAACCCTCCAATTCTTTAAAGAATCGCATATCCCATTACCCTGCATTTAAAGACCTCTCCTCTCCACAGTGTGGGAGGAGGTTGATGATGTGGCGCTCAAGCAAATGCATCCGTGGTCCATGCATATTTACAGCCTTCAGTTAATATATAAGATTTATTGTTCAGTCCCATAAGGAGAGCTTATAGTATATGACACCCAGCAATGATTATTAGATATGTGCTATATAACACATCACCATATTAACCACAAAATGCGTCAGTAATTTTCTATGGATGTTTAGCTACTTAGCGAGGTTCAGACACAGTGAGGAGCAAAAGACAATACCTGTATTTGTTTTAAACTAGTAATTGAGGTTTTACTAAGACCATAGTCAATCCATTCCAACCTTACCTCATGTTTCACCCTGCATTGTTGCCATCTCCCCGGTTGCCCTGCTAACCTTAACCAACCAGGTGTTACCAACAACCATCCTTTTTCCATCCTTTGTATGCCTGCCACCTGTTATGTGGGCACGTAAATCCAAAAAATATATCCCAATGCAGGATCTGACCGCCACTAGGATTTTTGTACCCCTACAACTACTCTGGTCCCCCTTTAGCAGAAAATCTTGTTTTCAATTCCATCCTGCAACCCGAAAGCAGGATATCCAGCCCCTGTCTGTAGATGAACCCCATCATCCCATAACAAACGCTTTGTTTATCAGCCTTCCAATTTGTCTGTGCTTATTACTAACACCCCCATAGACCTGAACAAATCGTGAAATATGTGATTAAGCAAGATCCTAGCTCTCTCTCTTTCGCCAATGGATCTCTACCCCCATCCATTTCCATCTGGGGACAATCTCGACCAAACCAGTACCGTCTTAGAAAAGAAGCCTAAACCTGGTTGAAGCAGATTGTCATTCCCTTCCCCCGCGTGATAACTAGTACTACTGGGCCCCTTTCCCGATCTGCTGATGTGTACGATCTTGTTAGCATTTTAATCCATCTAATCCCCCTCCAATGAGTACCGCATCTCGGAATCCTAGGTATTTCCCACCCGGACGAATATCGCACGCCTTTCTACCCAATAAATATCCGAGTGTCCAACTATCCAGACCGAGGGATGAAGTAGACCTGGAAGAGATATCAATTAGTCAGATATTTGGGCTATATTAGCAAGACACACAGTCTGATCGCCACGCCCTATTTTCATGACCTGTGCATTCGAGAAAACCTAAGCTGCTGGCTTCGGTGCCGCCCCTATCTAAAGGAATGGGTTCTTAAATTCCTTTCCTTAACCCCAACCTTCGCAGAGCGTTTTTAACACTGATTCAAACTGGAACCTCTTAACCGAGAAGTTTAGTTTGTGAGAGGAAAGTGTCCCCGGCTGCACGAAGGCAAATAAGCGCGCGAACGTCTTTACGGCAGCATGGGATGCTACGGGAAAAAGGGAGATACGAGCCGCGCCGATATGTCATTTTTAAACTGGTCTTCTCTTGTAAAGCGCCCATGGTGCTCGTGATCAGTGTGATGCGTCCAAGGTCGTGTCAGTTTTAATACGTGTTATGTATGCATCGTTTACAGACAGAGTGATCAACTAATACTGGAACATGGACTTGGAGCCTCCTGATATTCTAGGATCTTATATATATACTTCACGGCGGTCGACTAGCGGGATAGTGTTAAGCATGAGTATCACAACAATGTGCAAGGATAATTATAGGTCCGTGAGACACCTCTGAGATATATGTTTCACCAGTGCATAACATAAACTTCAAAAACTAAGGAACCGAACAGGATAATTGGCCATCCTGTGTCCCTGGATAGTTTCCCTTCTCCACCCTTTAGAAGAGGCACCACAAAGTTTTGAATGTCCGAAGACCTCAAGTTGAGGAAAAGGCAACACCAGCAAGTGGCGCTGTGCCACGAGCTGCACCCCATTCTCGTCTGAACAGATGTGCCATCTATTCTGACACCTAGGTCCTGCCTGGGTGTACACCCCTCATCCATGCCTTACTGCCGGACCAGGTGGAAGTGCCACGGTGACCAATCACGTTGGATTCTCCTCCAAGATCTGCCATAGTCGCTGGGCAAGAAACTCCCCCTTGTTTTGCCGCGGCGCCCATTGCCGGAAGGCCTGCCAATTAAAACAGGAAAGAGCATCAGTTATTAAGTTTTTGACTACCTGGGAGTGTGCTTGGCCTTGAACCATGTTGAATTCTAACAGCGGAGGACAGGTGTCTTAGAGAGTCAGTACTAAAGGGAGGAATGATAGAAGTTTTAATGCCAATACTACGCTCTTATTACTGTCCAGAAATAAATCCCCTGTTTGCACATAACCCCCCCAAAGCTCCACTTCTACTATGATGGGAAAGAACTAAGGTTCTTGCACCAACCTCTTACCTCCCAAGCTCTTGGCTACACTCAGCACACCAAACCCTGCCGACAGGGGCCCTGAAACCGGTGCAACCCCCGTGTCTGTGAACAGGTCCTTACTGCTCACCTCAACTTCCTCGGCCACAAGTGGTGTCCGTTATATTGTGAGAAGGAAGGATTTCCAGACTAGTAAGTCGGCCTTCATGGGGCATTGACCCCTAGTTGGTGAGAGGGGATTTTTACACACACCCCTGTGGACCACGCTAAAGCAGTCTACAGAATATTCTTCCCATGGGCAGATCCGACATGCAAAACTAGGAACCCAGTAAGGATTGAACCTGCTTTAATGTCACGTTTTTTTGCTCCAAACAATTCAACCATCGCCAGATCTCATTGAGCTTTGCTGTGGGAGACGGAAGACAATGGCCCATCGGTCTATTTCAATGCCCGGAAGGACAATACTGTGGAGGGGCCTATCGTCCTTTTCTTTCTCGACAGGGCATGCCTATTTTGCTCATCAGGAAGCAGAATGTGGACAATAGAAAGAAGCATTGGTGTGAATCGCCGGCCTACTACGAACAGAATCGTCCAGTAATAGATTAGGGTTTAGTTCCTGTCTCATACCAAACCATCCTTCCAAAAAGGAACTGAATGCTCAAAATAAGCGCAGGAAATGGAACAGCTGTCGGGAGACACTGTCGTAGTAATACTGACCTTCGATTGTTGCCATCCGGCAGGTGAAACAGCTAGGGTGTTGGGGAGCAGCCGGAAGCAGACTCGTATCCGATTTCGCTAGCTGTGGCTCCCTGCCTGCCTCCCGTACCAGGTTGACTGCCCTATCAAAAGAGACATACGAGACTGATGAAAGGTCCTTGGATATTCGTTGTTTGACACTATGTCCCTTAGGATAGGAAAGATGGTTGTATAAGTCTAAACTTTACCTTGTTCTTTCTTTGGGACTACACCTAGTGATGACACCCTACGTTTGGCGAAAGGAGGGTCGTAAAGGGGCCAGAGATCGTCCTAGCTTGACCTCAGCTTGCCTTTAACAACTTGGGGAAACTATCAACTGATTTTAAATTCTAGCAAACTGTGGCAAGGGGAAATACAAAAGGGATATAAAAACATTGTAAAAAAACCGACCTAAGCTGCCTCCTCCTTCATGGGGTAAGCGACGAGCCACTGCTCCATCTCACTGACACTCACCGGCATTCTCTTGACCCCGAGCGATGACGCCCAGCCTGTGGCTCGTTGGCAGTGAAACACCTATTGGCTGCATACCCAAGCATTCCGGTCCTGGAAGAGAGCGTAGGGCCTGGAGTGGAGGGTGGGACGGTAGTGACCTAGGGCCAACATTGTATGTATCCAGCATCGCCGCTTGGAATTCACCCAACCCTCCGTCTCAGGGCCAGCCTCTGACGAACTCCTCATCATACCTTGCCCGTGTTGCCTCCGTGGATCTTTATATGTCCCATAGAGTCTGATAAGGTAGAATAATAGCTTGGCACATTTCTCAGGTGTTGTTTTGCCCACTAGGCTGGCCAGTATACAGAAAGCTTGCAGCCAGTTCCCAAAGGTCCTGGCTACCTGGTCTCTCTTCCTTCCCCTTTCAAACCTCCGCTCCTTGTCTTACTGATGGCATCTCTGTTGAGATAAGGACCAAATGACCACGTATTTGCCCTTGCCAATCTTTGTCTTGACCTCCCGGTTAGGTGACACCAAGGGAGCCCAAACCACAACAATACGCTTCCTTGAATGCCTCCGCATTCGACGTTGTGGCCGCAGGTGGAAGCGCACTAACTCCCCTCTGGTGTGCAACCTGGGGCTCCGACCCTTGAACGGGTGGCCCTACTTTTTTTCTATAGCGCCTTCAGGGCTTCCAGCAGGTGCCCTTCACTCGACTGCCTAGCCAAAGCCCCTTCCAAGCCCCAGCACAAGACGACTCACGCGGTTGCGACGAAGATGCCTGGGCTGGTTCCGCAGGTGGGGGCCACCCCGCTTGCAGGTAGGAAGCCACTGGTTGTAGCGACGGTCGGCCGACCTTTTGTTGTGCTGGACCTCCCTGTGCTCTCCCGTGCCTGTACCTCTTAGATGAGTGAGGTAAGCTTGGGAACGGGAGCGGCCTCCGGGACTGAACGGACGCCCGGGAGTGATGGCAGGAACCCTGTCTGTGCTCCTACCACTCCTGTAGGATGAGAAAGTCCCATGTGATCCCTTTTGCTCCTTTTCCTTTCCTACCCTGGATGCACCACTCTCTGAGTCGGATGATGTTCTATCCTATCCCTGTGTGACGGCTGGTTATACTCTTCCTCCTCACAACTAGCCCTTGGTCCCCTGTCCTAGCCCTCCCTCGCAATGATTGGGCTCTGGTGATGCGGCGTGCCATGGTGGAACGGCCGTCTAAAAATTCTGCTTGCCCGCCTGCCTGTCTTGTCTTGGCTCTTGGTGTTCCGGTTGCCCTCTTCCTGTAAGGGGCTGAGGGGCTGGGCCATGCCTGAGGGGGGGGCGAGATCAGTGCACTGGCCTACCCCATGATCTGGTGACTGATCGGGCTCCTGGCCTAACTTCCTGTGCCTGGGTGGTGCTACCTTTGGCCCAGTCAGCTCATCTGAGCCCAAGAGCTGCCTGAGCCTGCCCCCTCCCTACACAATTCTTTGCAATACCTCTCTGCCTTTCAGCCCTTCCCTCTCTCTCTCTGATCTCTCTTTTCTGGTTTTTATTTGGCAGTGCACACCAAAGTGGCTTTCCCCTCCGCACTTTCACCTAAAATGGCGCAGGACTGCGCGTTCCGCCCCTAAATAGGCACGAATGCTCTCCGCGACGTATGACATCATTGTGCACGTGCGCCGGTGACGCGTCCGCCCCCCCCTCTCACAAGCACTACTGGGAGCTATGACGTGAGCGGTGGAGTGAGGAGAGGCGCCGCTGAGCCCCACTGGTAACTCCAGCAGACTCCTCCCCTCAGTCTGCGCAGTGCCGCATATGTGCCGCCTGCGTCCATAATACCAGTAATACTCAAATATTATTAGTATCCCTGGATCAACCAGAACTGCAGTATATGTATTATACCGTAATTGCTCAATATTATATAGTATCTCTGAACCAACCAGAACTACAGTATACGTATATACCCAGTAATTCTTAATATTATATAGATCCCTGTACCACCAGAACTACAGTATATTATTAATACCAGTAATCTCAATTATAATAGTATCCCCATGCCAACCAGAACTACAGTATAATGTATAATACCAGTAATTCCAATTTATATAGTTCCCTGTACAACCAAAACTACAGTATTGTATTAATACCAGTAATTCTCAATATTATATAGTATCCCTGTACCAACCAAAACTACAGTATTGTATTTATCCCAGTAATTCTCATATTATATATATCCCTGTACCAATCAAAACTACAGTATATGTATTTATACCAGTAATCTCAATATTATATAGTATCCGTGTGCTAACCAGAATACAGTATATGTATTAATACCAGTAACTCTCAATATTATATAGTATCCCTGTACAACCAGAACTACCAGTATATGTATTAATACCAGTAATTCTCAATATATTAGTATCCCCGTACCAACCAAAACTACAGTATATGTTTGAATCCAAAAGGAGCAAAAAGCCCTCCACTGAGCATAAAATGGAGAAAAAACCTTCTTATAACAGAAGGCATCTTGCAGTCTCATGCTATATGAATAGGACTGCACCAAAATGTAAGAAACAAGAAGCAATTTCTTACTCCAAGGTTTCCCGAGTAAGGGGCAAGATATGCAAAATACTCCTTTATGTTCCCTTACTTATGCATGTGTCCAGAACGCTGGCTATTAACATGCAATATGCCTAATGTATAGAGCCAATCACCTGACCTGCAGACATGACATGTTTTCGATCTTGTTAAATCTCATCAATGCAAGATAACGATTCATGGCTCTAGGGTGTAGACTTGGGTGAACAGTAGACAAGGCAGCTAGAAAGCTAGGGAAGGGGGGTCAAAAGCCCTCCACTGAGCATAAAAATGGGAAAACACCTCCTTATAACAGAAGGCACCTTGCATCTCATGCTTATGAATAGCACTGCCCACAAATCTAAGAAACAAGAAGCAATTTCTTACTCCCAGGTTTCCCAGAGTAAGGGGCGGAGATAGCAAAATACTCCTTTATGTCCCTTACTTATGCATGGTGCCAGAACCACTGGCTTAAAACATGCATATAGCCTAATGTATAGAGCCAATCACCTGACCTGCAGACATGACATGTTTCGATCTTCTTAGATCTCATCAGTGCAAGATACAGATTCATGGTTCTATGTGTCAGGACTTGGGTGTATCAGTAGACAAGGCAGCTAGAAAGCTTAGGGAGAGGGGGACAAAAAGGAGCAAAAATCCCTCCACTGAGCACAATTTTTTAGTTTTAGAAACGTATCCAGCCCACTTTTAAAGCTATTCGATGAATTGCCATTACCAAAGATTCCACAGTTTCACCATTCTCACTGTAAAGAAATCGAATAAATATTTTCTTCCAATTTTAAAGGGTACCTCCTCCAACCCCCCAACCACCATATTTGTTCAGATAAAAAAACACAGAACTCTATTTACAGTTGTTTGATCCAGACCGCTGCTTGCCTGAACTACAAGCAGGGGCCGGACTGGTAGCCCTGTCTGTGATTGACTGAAGTCAGCCATCACAGATGCGGCTGCAGCATTGCAGAACGCTGGGGGAACAAAGCGATGTAATTAGAGCTCTTTCTTTTTTAAAAATTAAACAAACATGGTGGTTGGGGGTGGGCTAGGGTGTCCTAAACACAGAATTGTTTTTATAGGCGGCACCAGGCACAAAAGATAGACGTCCTCCCTTGCTCGTGCCGAAACCTCAAGACAAAGCAAATAGTAGGCATCTGGATGACTCACAGACAGCTCCTACTTTTCAGTTTTCTCTAACTTTGAACAGGCACTGCAGGAGAAACCATTTGGAGCAGAGATGTAAGGAAAGGCTTATGACACAGTGGGGCCAGTAGTGGGTTAAAGTATAGTTTTGGGGTGGAACATGCCCTATAACAATGTCCACAAGTCCTCTGATAGGACCGATTAGTAAACAATGCACCGGAGTTTATTGTATGTCCTATTAATATATTTATATAAAGTTATCATATCCCCACGCAAATGTTGCTCCTGCACTTGCCTGCATAGTCAAGCCCCTCCATTCCCTTCATTATTTTTGTTGCCCTTCTCTGAACTGCTTCCATTCCAAGATGTCCCTTTTGTATATGGGATTCCAAAACTGCACCGCATATTCCAAATGAGGCCTTACCATTGCCTGGTAAAAGAGGGAGAATAATATTTTTCTCTCTGAGAAACAGTAGGTTCCCGACACAGTGAGAGAAAAAAAGCAGGTAGTATTTTTTCCAAAAATATTGCAAACCCAGGAGTTGAGACTTAGTGGTTTAGGTCCTGACTCTGGGTACTTCTAATGGCAGGTGTGTGAGTTTAGTTTTAGTGGGTTTAGTTCTCTCTTTATCTAGTTATTCTTACTGCTTTTTTAATGGGGGTGGGTTAATGGTTACTTTTTCAGTTTATATTTCATAAAGCCCCATGGTATCCCACTCATCTAATATTGGCCATTTTTAGCAGTGAAACTAACTTTTCCCTCTTGCAAATGTATTCAGAAAATTATAATAAGGAAACATAAATTTCTGTCCCTGAGTAAAATAACTAGCTGGCAGCATTGAGAGCAGTCTTAGTGTTTGTTGCACAGAATGTCCACTAGAGGGAGACTGAACCGCATAGAAATCTTATTGTCATTACAAATGAAAGCATAACTGGTTGCTAAAAAGTGACTGTGACAGTATTGGCTTCTAACTGTTAACCCTCCAATTCTTTAAAGAATCGCATATCCATTAACCCTGCTTTAAAGACCTCTCCTCTCCACAGTGTGGGAGAGGTTGATGATGTGGCGCTCAAGCAAATGCATCCGTGGTCCATGCATATTTACACCTTCAGGTTATATATAAGATTTATTGCATTTTTACTGTGGAGATGTAGCCAGACACACTATTTATCAGATGTGCCCCCCCCCCCCATTATTGGAATACCTTGATATTCATATTCACTTTTCCTGTGTTAAGTCTAGGAATTTTATAACTTTAAAAACATATTATTATTATATGTTAATTTATATTATATCTTATTAAAACCATGTTTTAAACCCAACCTAAACCCTGGGCATTCTATGGTTAGAAGATTGTAATGTCACCATCTTGGCAAAGTAACAGGATTGGTTTCAAGAGTTAAGGATACATTTATGTCAAAATAAAGAAACCTACCAAAATGAGGTGGTGGGGGGGGGGCTTCAACACCAACCAACTACCATGTACTTACCCTGGGCAGTTTCAATAACACTTTTTTTGCCCCAATTCAGTCACACCCTTGAATTCAGAAGGTCCCTAACAACCTTGCTGATTGGACTCTTCCAGGTGTACTTATTGTGCCCAATTCATTCTAACACTTGGAGAAGCAGTGGATCACATAGTGTGTGTGGACGGGGTAAGACTTGCAAGAACTTAAAGTTCATTTGCATCTACTGATTAAAAACAGGCGACGACTAGGTCCATGAGCGGAGGAGGGAGATGTATGGGAGATAAGAGAGCGGGACTGGCATCGACATATTGGGGGGGGGTGCGGCAGGATATAGCCCCCTTATCACAATAGCTTACGCTGGTGGACCATGTGTTCATCGATTGGGAGCGGCGCGCGTTGCCGACGAAGGGTTAAGGGACCTATTTGGACGGGAAATATGAGTAAATCGACGTCTTAAGCACATAGGTGTCCTTTGGATTTGTATCAAACAAACGGGATGCAGGGAAAAGTCCGAACTAGTTACTACAGTAGGGAGAGACAACTAACTCCGACAGTGGAGCCACACTCCCTCATGTGGTCCACACGGGGGAATACAAAGTAGACCAGGAGAATAGAAGGGGTCTCTTCTCCCTATATTGGAGCAAACAAACCGTGCTAATACAGAACGTTACCTCGTTACTAGACATAGTTGCTGTGATAAACAACCCACAACGTTCCTGGATATTCTAGGTCTGTGTGAGGGGTGCTGAAAAGGGAAGGTGCCCTTGAGCGAAAGCACCCATACCGAAACCAAGAAAGCGACGCATCATACACAGGCAGTGCAGTGCAGTGAAGTAATGCTCTGATGTTGAGGGGGGACCAACAACAACTGCATCAACGATGGCCCAGCACGAAAAGCCATCCTGGTCGCTCGCCGTGTACCCATCTAGATAAAGGACATACCTTTGAAGATGTAATGTTAACATATGGCAAAGGCAGTGACTGGTTCAAGAGAGGTGTAAGGAGGCCATTTATGAAATAAAGAAACCAAGCCTAAATAGAGGTGGGGGGGTTCGACACCATCTGTCTGCCATGTACATGCTGTTTTGACACCTTATCTGGGCGTTCCTAACACCTCTGTTCACACACAATCACTCAACCCAGCTACTATCGCGCTGTGATATGCTAATTGGGATTTTCCAGGGTACATTGGCCACAATTCTTGTACAAGTCATTTCTGAATGAGAAAGCCAGTCGGATGACTAGCGAAACGTCTTCAAGAACTAACTTCAGTCCAGTTTGCTACATATGGGATGACCATGTTCTTTCTCCTGTCTTGCTTTTTCACCTTCAATGTTGGTATTCGTGTTCTTTTCTTTCCTTCTGCTTCTTTTGATAAAGGCCCAGTCTTTTTTTTTTCTATTGTTAGAATGAAGAGGCAGTTGTAGTCCTAGTTTCTACCCTCGACTTATACTCGAGTCAATCATGGTTTACTCATTTTCCAGGTCAAAATAGGTACCTTAACTTATACTCGGGTCGACTTATACTCGAGTATATATGGTAATCAATATCATGGTATATCTGTTGTAATCAGTTAGATCAACTGAACTTTAGTTCTTGAAGTTGCTTCGCTAGTTATCCAACTTGCTTTCTCAATTTAGAATGAATTGGGCAATAAGTACCCTGGAAAGTCCCAATCAGCAAGGTGTTAGGGACCTTCTGAATTCAAACCGTCATTTCCAGGTCAAATGTTACCAAATTTAACTTATACTCGGGTCGACTTATACTCGAGTATTATGGTAATCAATATCATGGTATTCTGTTTTATCAGTTAAATCAACTGAACTTAAGTTCTTGAAGTTGCTTCGCTAGTTATCCACTTGCTTCTCAATTTAGAATGAATTGGGCAATAAGTACCCTGGAAAGTCCCAATCAGCAAGGTGTTAGGGACCTTCTGAATTCAAGGTGTTGACTGAATTGGGGCAAAAAGGTGTTATTGAAACTGCCCAGGGTAAGTACATGGTAGTTGGTTGGTGTTGAAGCCCCCCCCCCACCACCTCTATTTTGGCTAGGTTTCTTTATTTTGACATAAATAGTATCCTTAACACCACTCTTGAACCAATCCTGTTACTTTGCAAAGATGGTGACATTACAATCTTCAAACCATAGAATGCCCAGGGTTTTGGTTGGGTTTAAAACATGGTTTTAGGTGCACACAGCAGTACGGTTATTTTTGTGAGTCTTCACTAACCGTCATTTCCAGGTCAAATGGTACCAAAAAATTTAACTTATACTCGGGTCGACTTATACTCGAGTATTATGGTAATCAATATCATGGTATTCTGTTTTATCAGTTAAATCAACTGAACTTAAGTTCTTGAAGTTGCTTCGCTAGTTATCCACTTGCTTCTCAATTTAGAATGAATTGGGCAATAAGTACCCTGGAATCCCAATCAGCAAGGTGTTAGGCCCTTCTGAATTCAAGTGTTGACTGAATTGGGGCAAAAAGGTGTTATTGAAACTACCCAGGGTAAGTACATGGTAGTTGGTTGGTGTTGAACCCCCCCCCCACCACCTCTATTTTGGCTAGGTTTCTTTATTTTGACATAGTATCCTTAACACCACTCTTGAACCAATCCTGTTACTTTGCAAAGATGGTGACTTACAATCTTCAAACCATAGAATGCCCAGGGTTTGGTTGGGTTTAAACATGGTTTTAGTGACAAGAGTATTATTTTGATATATAATATTAACACAATAATAATATGTTTTTAAAGTTATAAAATTCCTAGACTTAAACACAGGAAAAGTGAATATTGAATATCAAGGTATTGCAATAATGGGGGGGGGGCACATCTGATAATAGTGTGTCTGGCTACATCTCCACAGTAAAAATTACACTACCGAAATACCTACCTGCTTTTTTTCTCTCACTGTGTCGGGAACCTACCCGTTTTCAGAGAGAAAAATATTATTCCCCTCTTTACAAGGCACTGGTAAGGCCTCATTTGGAATATGCAGTGCAGTTATGGAATCCCATTACAAAAGGGACATCTTGGAAATGGAAGCAGTTCAGAGAAGGGCGACAAAAATAATGAAGGGAATGGAGGGGCTTGACTATGCAGGCAAGTGCAGGAGCAATTTGCGTGGGGGATATGATAACTTTTTATAAAATATTAATAGGACATACAATAAACTCCGGTGCATTGTTCACTAATAGGTATATCAGAGGACTTGTGGACATTGTTATAGGGCATGGCCACCCCAAAACTATACTTTAACCCACTACTGGCCCCACTGTGTCTGCCTTCCTACATCTCTGCTCAAATGGTTCTCCTGCAGTGCCGTTCAAAGGTAAGAAACTGAAAAGTAGGAGCTGTCTGTGAGTCATCCAGATGCCTACTATGCTTGTCTTGAGGTTTCGGCACGAGCAAGGGAGGACATCTAACTTTGTGGCCTGGTGCCCTACCTATAAAAACACATTCTGTAGTTTAGGACACCCTAGCCCCCCCCCAACAGCCATGTTTGTTAATTTAAAAAAGAAGAACTCTAATTACATCGCTTGTTCCCCCAGCGTTCTGCATGCTGGCGCCGCATCTGTGATTGGCTGTTTCTCAGTCAATCACAGACAGGGCTACCAGTCCGGCCCCCCGCTTGTAGTTCAGGCAAGCAGCGGTCTGGATGAACAACTATAAATAGAGTTCGCTGTTTTTTTTATACCTAAACCACTAAGTCCTCAACTCCTGGGTTTGCAATATTTTTGGAAAAATACCTACCTGCTTTTTTTCTCTCACTGTGTCGGGAACCTACCTGTCTTCTCCAGAGAGAAAAATATTATTCTCCCTCTTTACAAGGCACTGGTAAGGCCGAGGCGGCTAGGGTTAAGGACATAAATCATGATCAGAAAATAAAAAGTTTCACATTAGAGTCTACATTGTGAAGGTTCCATTCATCCAGGCCATGGTATATCTGTTGTATTCATATAGATCAACTGTGACTTGAAGTTTAGTTCTTGAAGAGTTTCGCTAGTCATCCGACTGGCTTCTTCAATTCAGAATGACTGTACAAGAACTGTGGCAATTAGTACCCGGAAAATCTAATTAGCATATCACAGCCAAGTGTTAAGGGTGGATTAGATAGTGGCTAAGAGGTGTTATAGAACGCTCAGAGTAAGGTGTCAAAACAGCATTGTACATGGCAGACAGATGGTGTCGCCCCCCCACCTCTATTTAGGCTTGGTTTTTATTTTCACATAAATGGCCCCCTTACACCTCTCTTGAACCAGTCACGTTCCTTTGCGAATATGTAAACATTACAACTTCAAAGGTATGTCCTTTATCTTAAGATGCAGGTACACGGCTGAGTCCTGACGAGAATTGGCTCTTTGTGCGGGCCATACGTTGATGCAGTTGTTGTTTGGTCTCCCACATACAAATCAGAGCATTCTTCACTGCACTGCACTGCATGATATGATGTCGCTTTTGTGGTTTTGTGGGTCTTCGGATGTACCAATTGCTGCTCAGCGTGTTGCTCGGTTTAAGCAGACAGGGATACGGTTGTTTTTGAAAACTCTTCTTAGTTTCTCAGAGACCCCTGCTACATATGGGATGACCATGTTCTTCTCCTGTCTTGCTTTTTCACCTTCAATGGGGTATTCGGTGTTCTTTCTTTCCTTCTGCTTCTTTTGATAAAGGCCAGTCTGGATATCCCTTAAAACTTGTGGATATCCAGACTGGGCCTTTATCAAAAGAAGCAGAAGGAACCCTTAAAACTTGTGGATATGCAGACTGGGCCTTTATCAAAAGAAAGCAGAAGGAAAGAAAAGAACACGAATACCAACATTGAAGGTGAAAAAGCAAGACAGGAGAAAGAACATGGTCATCCCATATGTAGAGAGGGGTCTCTGAGAAACGAAAAAGAGTTTCAAAAAAACACCGTATCCCTGTCTGCTTTAAACCGAGCAACACGCTGAGGCACAATGGTACATCCGAAAGACCCCATACCGAAACACAGAAAAGAGCACATCATATACGCAGGCAGGGCAGGCAGTGCAGTGAAGAATGCTCTGATTTGATGTGGGGGAGACCAAACAACAACTGCATTAAACGTATGGCCCAGCACAGAAGAGCCAATTCCTGGGTCAGGACTCAGCCGTGTACCCGCATCTTAAGGATACAAGGACATACCTTTGAAGATTGTATGTTAACTATTGCAAAGGAACATGGACTGGGTCAAGAGAGGTGTTAAGGAGGCCATTATGTGAAAATAAAGAAAAACCAGCCTAAATAGAGGTGGGGGGGGTTCGACACCATCTGTCTGCCATGTACAATGCTGTTTTGACACCTTACCTGGGCGTTCCTAAACACCTCTTAGCCACATCTAATCACGCCCTTAAACACTTGGCTGTTGATATTGCTAATTGGATTTCCAGGGTACATAATTACCACAGTTCTTGTAAAGTCATTTGAATTGAGAAAGCAGTTCGGATGACTAGCGAAACGTCTTCAAGAACTAAACTTCAAGTCCAGTTGATCTAATTGAATACAAACAGATATTAGAGTCTACAAAAAAGTTATACTGCACATCTGCTTTTCACTAGGACAAATAACTACCAGTACAGGCATATGACAAGGATTTATTCATAAAAAGGATTGTATTTTAATTACTCAAGTGTCATAGTGTCCTAGTGGAGCAGTGATATATCTGTAGTATATATGAGGAATCTTACCTTTACATAGTAAAATAAAAATCAGAGCTAGTATTGTTAGAATGAAGAGGCAGTTTAGTCCTAGTTTCACCTCGACTTATCGAGTCAATATGTGTTACTCATTTCCAGGTCAAATAGGTACCTTAACTTATACTCGGGTCGACTTATACTCGAGTATATATGGTAATCAAATCATGGTATATCTGTTTTATCAGTTAGATCAACTGAACTTTAGTTCTTGAAGTTGCTCGCTAGTATCCAACTTGCTTTCTCAATTTAGAATGAATTGGGCAATAAGTACCCTGGAAAGTCCCAATCAGCAAGGTGTTAGGGACTTCTGAATTCAAAGTGTGACTGAATTGGGGCAAAAAGGTGTTATTGAAACTACCCAGGGTAAGTACATGGTAGAGTGGTTGGTGTTGAAGCCCCCCCCCCACCACCTCTATTTTGGAGGTTTCTTTATTTTGACATAGTATCCTTAACACCACTCTTGAACCAATCCTGTTACTTTGCAAGATGGTGACATTACAATCTTCAAACCATAGAATGCCAGGGTTTGGTTGGGTTTAAAACATGGTTTTAGTGACACACAGCAGTACGGTTATTTTGTGAGTCTTACATGAATATTAAACAATATAATATGTTTTTAAAGTTTATAAAATTCCTAGACTTAAACACAGGAAAAGTGAATATTGAATATCAAGGTATTGCAATAAGGGGGGGGGGGCACATTGATAAATCGTGTGTCTGGCACATCTCCACAGTAAAAATACAATAAATCTTATATTATTAATGAAGGCGTAAATATGCATGGACCACGGATGCATTTGCTTGAGCGCCGCATCATCAACCCCTCCACACTGTGGAGAGGAGAGGTCTTTAAATGCAGGGTAATGGGATATGCGATTCTTTAAAGAATTGGAGGGTTAAAGTAGAAGCCAAACTGTCAAGTCACTTTGTAGCAACCAGTTATGCTTCATTTGTAAGACAATAAGATTTCTGTGGGTTCGTCTCCCCTAGTGGACATTGTGCAACAAACCTAACAGGGTTATTCAATAAGTTCTTATCGTTTAAATGGTGTATTTTGCCCCAACCAATCAGAGCTAGCTTTCAAAGTTTAAATAATATCTGATTGGTTGGGGCAAAATTAGCACCATTTTAAACGATAAGAACTTTATTGAATACCCATAAGACTGCTTCAATGCTGCCAGCTAGTTTATTACTCAGGGACAAGAAATTTGTTTCTTATTAATAATTTTCTGCAATACATTTGCAAGATGGGAAAAGTTAGTTTCACTGCTAAAATGGCCAATATTAGATGCGTGATACCATGGGGCTTTATGAATATAAACTGAAAAAGTAACCCATTAACCCACCCCCATGAAAAAGCAGTAAGAATAACTAGATTAAAGGAGAACTAAAACCACTAAAACTAAACTCACACACCTGCCATTAGAAGTACCCAGAGTCAGGACCTAAACCACTAAGTCCTCAACTCCTGGGTTTGCAAAATTTTTGGAGAAATACCTACCTGCTTTTTTTCTCTCACTGGTCGGGAACCTAACTGTCGTCTACAAG
>CM033476.1:59667560-59866386 GCA_019447015.1 Hymenochirus boettgeri | reverse complement strand
TGCCTTCAGTGTAGATCTCAAATTATAGTCATATATCATATAACATGCAGCACTCTAAGGTATTGTAAAAAACGTGTTTATTATTCCATGTGCTAACATGGACCTGAGAGTGTTCCATGTTATATGATATCTGAATAGATAGATAGATAGATAGATAGATAGAATGTCAGAGATTAGATAGATAGATAGATAGATGAGATAGATAGATAGATAGATGAGATAGATAGATAGACTATTGATTTGCCGGCTGACGTCACTACTCACGCGTACTCGCGCTCTTACAGCCGGCGCCGAGTAGTGACGTCAGCCGGAAACCCACAGGACTTACCCAGCGTGCGGCAGCCGATTTGGAGTTAAGCAACATCCGATCGGGGTAGGAAGGACCTTGACTCGAGTATAGCCGAGGTAAGGTTTTTAGGTTTATTTTAAAACCTATAAACCTCGGCTTATACTCGATATACGTATGACTATCCTCTACCATTCTATCTATCATCTAACTCTGCTATTCTATCTATCTATCTAGCCTCTACCATTCTATCATCTCTCTCGCTTTCTATCTATCTATCTCATCTATCTATCTATCTACTCATCTATCTATCTATCTATCTAATCTCTGACATTCTATCTATCTATCTATCATCTATTCAGATATCATATACTGGAACACTCTCAGGTCCATGGTTCACATGGAATAATAAACACGTTTTTTACAATACCTTAGATGCTGCATGTTTATGATATAGACTAAATTTGAGATCTACACTGAAGGCACCCAGGCTAAGCTATAAGAAGGTAGAGTGCACTATATCAGTATCTGAATATCTACCTTCCATCTATCTGTCAGTGCAACTATCTATAGTTATTGTATTAGGTATGACTCACAGTGAAGGGCTAAGATGGCTCTTGGCAAAGATGGAAGCGGAGTTGTAAGCAACTTTAGGCTCATACAAATGTGCAATTTCCCATGGTGGCCGATGAACCGCTATTTCTGGCCAATAATCACATGTAATTATCGTCCAAACTGTAGTTTGTTGCCTCATTCGCTGTGTGTGCAAATCATCCTTCTATACTAAGCTAAAAGCTGGGTACACACAATAAAAATCGGAAAAAAAAAACGAAAAAGGGGCGAATCTACCAGATCTGACAGAATAATCCCTTTTTCGTTAAAGTGTGTACCCAGCTTAAGGATATTATTTGCCAAAACCAAAGTGACTACATGCTTGTGAAGGTTCTCATTCATCCAGGTCATGGTATATCTGTTGTATTCAATTAGATCAACTGGACTTGAAATGTAGTTCTTGAAGACGTTTCGCTAGTCATCCGACTGGCTTTCTCAATTCAGAATGACTTGTACAAGAATCTGTGGCAATTATGTACCCTGGAAAATCCCAATTAGCATATCACAGCCAGGTGTTAAGGGCGGGATTGGATAGTGGCTAAGAGGTGTTTTAGGAAGGAACGTGACTGGTTCAAGAGAGGTGTTAAGGAGGCCATTTATGTGAAAATAAAGAAACCAAGCCTAAATAGAGGTGGGGGGGTTCGACACCAACTGTCTGCCATGTACAATGCTGTTTTAACACCTTACTTCTGGGCGTTCCTATAACACCTCTTAGCCATATCCAATCCCGCCCTAACACCTGGCTGTGATATGCTAATGGGATTTTCCAGGGTACATAATTGCCACAGATTCTTGTACAAGTCATTCTGAATTGAGAAAGCCAGTCGGATGACTAGCGAAACGTCTTCAAGAACTACATTTCAAGTCCAGTTGATCTAATTGAATACAACAGATATACAAAGTGACTACAAGTCGTACTAATCAACATAGACCTGGAGTAATGACCCATTCTCTCAAATTTTGCTTGACAACCATTTACAGATCATTTAGGCATCTATCGCCAGCACAATGTTCACTTCCTGCCTTGTATGTAGCCTTTAACTGGGATGCTGTGACCATGTCAGGTTATAATAATTTAAAATTGATTTTCATGCAGTCTTTACAGAAAATATCAAACCTGTCAATTTGCCATCACAGCACTTATAGTAAAGGTTTGTACACATAGACGTTCGTTCGGGGATCGTTGCCCGATCCGAACGAGCGGCCGTTTTGGTCAATAAAGTGCCCATACATGGGCCGATTATCGGAATGAAACAGCCGTTCCTACACATCATGGGTCGGCACCCTGCGATAGCACGTGTGTTTGAACCTTAACTCTTTCAGGAGACAATGATTTGTGGCCTGATGCTCCAGCCATCACACTGGCACCATGTGTAGGTGTGTAAAATCCTTACTTCTGTGTAGTTTTGTAAAATCCTTACCTCTGTGTAGTTTTTAAAATCCTCCAAATGGCTGCCCTGCAATGCCCTACAAAGTCCTAAAAACTGACCACCAGGAGCCTGGCGGTGTCCATGTAGGTCTCTGCCTCCTGTCTCTCCTCCGGGAGAAGTTTGCCATTCGCAGTGCAGCCCTCTGCCTCCCGTTTCTTGCTGACTCCCCCTATCTCCAAACACATTTGCTGTAATGTAGGGCTCCCTCACCCCACCCCAACCGCTATAGTACTTCTAAAAAAAAAAACTTAGCCGATCACTACTTACTTGTGCCTGTTTCCCCCCCGGCGTTCAGCCGTGATTGGCTGAGAGGCAGCCATTTTCATCCAAGCAGAGGGCCGTGACAAAACGTCAGGGGAAAGGGAAAGTAAGTAGTGATCGCTAAGTTTTTTTACAAAGTACTATAGTGTGGGGGTAGGAGAGGGAGCCCTACACTACAGAATTTTAAAAAGGGTGGACAAGCCCTTTAACAAAACTGAAAATCTGAAAACCAGACCTAATCCTTCCATACACTACCAATATTGTACTAAAAATGGGGGTTTCAGTTTAATTTGATGATAAAACATACTTATTATTTACTGTAACAGTAGCCAAAACGCAAATAACCTTTACCTTTCATTTTATCTCTATTTATGTCTATAAATAAACGTTTCCTCCAATTGAGAAAAAAAAAAGGGATTTCAGTACACATATACAAAATGAGGTTTGGTATATTCAGACTGTAAGCTAGTTCACACAGTCCAGATCTTTCAAGATCTGCATACACAGAGTCCTGAGCGTTCTCCCTATGAACTTCATAAGGAGAACGCTCGGGACTGTGTGTTTCCATTGGCCGCGCTAGACTCCTCTATAGGAGTTTAGCCGGCTGATGGAAATTTTCGTCCTTTACCGAACGAGCATTCGGTGACCGATCGTTCGGCGGCGCGCGTGCGCTCGTTCGGGAAACAGCGTACACACATAACGATAAAGCCCCGATACCGTCGGATCCGACGTTATCGGGGCTTTATCGTTACTGTGTGTACCCAGCTTAAGGATCAACATTGACCAAAATCATACACCCTAATAGTTGGAAAATAGGCATAATCTTTATACATGTTAAAGGGTATCTCTGTCTTCTATGCGATAGATCGTGCATACGCATAGAAGACAGAGTCCGTCGGTACCTGTCAGACTACGCGCCGGGAGCGAGCGAGCGGGTAGTCGTAAGTTTCTTACCTCTCTCTTGGCTACTGTTTGTTCTATTAAAGAACTGGAGGTAAGGCACACCGCTCTTTACCTCCCTTCTTCAATGAACTGGATTCCCAGAAGTCGAATTATGAGTGGAGATACCCTTTAATTGATTTTGAGAAAGCATTTTAATTAATTTTTCAAGTGCAGTGCAGATACATTACACATTGTCAATTCTACTAAACATAATTTTTTGTGGCTAATTCAGGAAATTAGCATGTTTATTCAGACATTAATACATTAGAAATACCAGTACTTGCGTGTATTCAAAGTAATTTGCCTGGGTGCGGTCCACACATGCACAGATGATCACAAAATAAAGGGTTTATGAAAATTCTAACAGGGTTATTCAATAAAAGTTCTTATTGTTTAAAATGGTGCTAATTTTGCCCCAACCTATCAGATGTTTAGCTTTCAAATGTTAAATAAGTTCTGATTGTTGGGGCAAAATAGCACCATTTTAAACGATAAGAACTTTATTGAATCTCCCTGTAAGTGTTTTATGATAGTCCAACATTTTGGCTGTCAAACCTTACACACCTTGAGAAAGGCTGGATTTACAGCCGAAACGTTGTCATAAGCCCTGTGAGTAATGTACATTAAATAAGGTAATACATTAAACAAATATCTATGGTGCATATGAATACAAAGTGTTGGACCAAGGAATAGTGCACAGGGACAAGCAAGTTTTGGAGCACCCATAATCGGGAAAATACCTGACAGTTATGCAGAGATCCAATAACCAGGAAGTCAACCATTCTTTTCTAAAATGATCCAGTTGTGCAAAAGGAATCTGTATATACCCCTATAGCTGGTACACAGATGTCAGCTAGCCTGTAGAGAGTAAGGAATACTCCTTACTCTCCTTAGGCAGAAGCACATCCCTAATTTTTAGGTAAGGTCATAGGCCCCAATAAAACTTTAAGAAAATAAATGTTTAAAAAAACCAGTACCACTAAAGTTAATTTGTGCTCTCCAATAGCTGTTAAAATAAATGACATTTTTACAATTTTGGGGTGACCCTCAACTTGGTCACTGGCCCTGTAAGTGCAACCTCACACCTCGGGGTGCTCACTTGACTGAGCCAAAGATGGAACGGTGTGCATGCTAATAGTTAAAGAACAGTGGGTTATGAGCAGAGACACTCAGGAGACTAGTATGTTGCTGTTCCCCATTATTCTTGTTTCCAATCAGATAAGATACCCTGGCCATACCTGCAAAGACGTTTGATAGATTTAACATTTAATTGCTAATCTGTCAACTTCTAAATTGTATACGGGAACGGATTTACTTTGTGACTCTTTTTGCAAAACATTAAAGGGCATATCCACCCCAAAACTATATCATCCCCCCCACTAATGGCCCCACCATGTAGTGTAGTAAAATCCTTACCTCACATCCCAGCTCCATAAGGTTCTCCTGTAGTCCCCCCCAAAGTCCCAAAAACTGCCCACCAGGAGGATAGCAGAGTCCATATAGGACTCTGCCTCCTATCTGCCTCCGGGAGAATTTTGGCATGCGTACTGCAGCCCTTCTCCCCTCCCTCTCCCTCCCGTTTTGCTATCCCTCCCCTTGCCCTATAATAGAACACTTCCCCCAGCCCCAACCGCAAAAAAATAATTTTAAAAAGTCCCCAGAACTCTACTTCTGAGAAGCCGGCAGCCACGTCCGTAATTGGCTGCCTCTCAGCCAATCACGGACGTGGCTGCCGGTCCCGCCCCCTTCTTGCAGTGTCTTGCAAGCAGAAGCCGGGCCGGGCGTCGGAGGAGAGAGGAAGGTAAGTAAACATCTGGTTCTCTTTCTTAACTTTATTTATAGTGGTTGGGGCTGGGGGAATGTATTCTATTATGACAAAAGTTAATATAGGGTGGACATGCCCTTTAAAAATGTCGTAAGGAGTCTTTAATGTTAATCAAACTGTATCTATTTCTGAGGAAAGCTCTTGTAACTGGTAGTGGGGTCTGCAATGCATTGAGTTTAATGGAAGTTAATGTCTTTGCCACGTCCACATCTGTTTGCAGCTCTTACACATAACCTGTCTGCTTTTCCTTCGCTGTGTACTGCAGAGATCAGTTTTTTTTTAACTCTAGAGAATTATGTATTCAACTATATAATAATTCAATAGTTTAAATAATCATAAATTAAAATTCATGAAATTACATATCAAGGGGGAAAAGTTTCCTTATATATTTCAGTGGATAATAGTTGATCACACAGTTGTCCAGTAATGTTCATGTTTTGACTAAGGCTGGTACACGTGGAGAATTTTTCTTCCAACTGAGCATTCCCATTAGTGTTAGTGGCAGCTGGTACTAATCCCTGTTGTTGCGGCCGACAGATTGCCCAACTGATTGGCAGTTCATCGGAGACCGCAAGGTTGGCAGTGATTTACCAACATGTCTGATCAACCATTCATCTGATACAGGTGACTGACATTGGCCCGGGGATATCAAAGAAAAAATCTGCTCCTGCCTTACATACATCATGTAGAGTGACCTATTTTCCATGGCAGTCCTTTGCTTTTCTCTGTTTAATTCATCCTGGCTTTTTTTAAGGACACAATTCAGTAATCAAGGAATGTTCTTTGTTGAGTGAACAGATTCCAATAAACTGTATTATGGCAATTTTACAATAACCACATCAAATCTTGTGTATTCATTTGCTGGATTGTCTTTCCAATACCTTATTTTGGTAATATCAAAATGTGTTTATACCATTAAAATTAAATTGCATTAAATGTTACAGTAATACCATAAACTTTATAAACTAGATGTAGCAGTTTTGTGGGAGCTGCCATACAGCTTTGCCTGTAGCGTTTATTCTACACATAGTATATAACAGTAAGGGCTTGGCCACACTAGCGAGTTTTTCGCGCTCGTGATTACCCCACGATTTTCGCTAAAATGGAAATTGCGGGAACACGAATATTCCCGATTTCCGATGCGCATGCAATTGCGCGTCCGTTCGCGTTTTGGTAACGCATGCGTTCACCATTTTTGGTGCGTTAACGCAGCGTTTCCATAACGCGAAATGGGCGAAAACGCATGCGCAAAACGCGAACACACAAGAAAAGCGCACAGTCTGTGCTGGTCGCTCCACGGATTTGTGTGGATTGTGCGTAGGCTACCTCTAGCTCGCACTTTAAGGGCAGCAGTGTTTTAGCTTGCACCATACTTTAACATTTAAAGTGAGTTGTTTGTAATTTTCCCTCTTGATAGTAAGCAATCATTGAAAAAACAGGATTTTTGGAATAAAAATAAGTTTATTCTGACAAAAGTATGTGACGTTAAGCTAGGTAACACACCTAGCGATTTTTCCTCCTGACCGACCGTTCGATACTTTCGAACGGTCGGCCAGGAGGAGACTGTCGGTCGCGGCAAAAGCAGCCGCGTCCGATAGTCACCGGACCGATCGTGCGGTCCATAGAGGACCCACGATCGGACAGTTTTTCCACCCTGTCCGATCATCCTTTCTGTCCGATTCGGATGAACGGTCGATCGGACATGGGCACATTCGGATCGCTAATTTCGGTCCGATCGACCGATACACTGAACTATCGGTTCGGGGACCGAAATATCTAATCGTGTGTACCCAGCTTTAAGCTGTATGCACCAGCAGTTACCTGATGATGGCCGCAAAAACAGAATGTTCAGCACACGCTGTTCTATCATATAAGGGGGGTGGGGGTAAAGAATGGGGGACACATCCCCCCCCCCCCCACAGTAAGGGAAGGAACAATAGCCATCCTTGTTTCCACCTAAAGCTCCCATGTGTATGGCCACCTTAAAGCAAACAGATTTAACTCTTTGTAATGATGGAAGTTTTTTTCTAAATTTTTGAGGAACAGGAATGGACAGCATTTTTTCTCTAGTGTTCTAGTCTTTCTTTACTATATTAAAAAGATTATGTTCTTATTTAAACATTTAAAATTACAAGTGTTAAATACACTGACCTGAGAATGATCACGTTTAACTGACCTTATTAATATAATGGTAATAACTGTACAATATGGTGAAACTGAATCATTTTTATGCCAGTTTGATAAATGTAAATATGTGTTTCTCTATATCCATATAACACGTTTTTTTAAATGTGATTGGTATTGCTCCTGTTAATAAATGAACATTTGTGAAAGGTGCAGCCCCCAGACAGAATTATTTTGCTTGCATAGACATGCTTGGTTATTTTGAGTGAAATAGTTCTGCAGAACTGCCCAAGGTAATGGATAAGTGGGCTGATTTATTAATAGTTTACCTGTCTTTCTGCCTTAAGGAAAGGTTTGTTCTCAAATAGTACTAATCTCATTAATTGGCTTGCAATAGATCTATTCCCATGTAGAAAACAGGATGGGAATATTCCTTCATCATTCCTAATTACCAAACAGATTGTATTGGAATCTGACTTGAATTGTGTGGCTTTGTGGTATCACTTCTCTTTATAATTAAAGACATACCATAAGTCAAAAAAAAATCTACCCATGTACCGTAGTTATTTTCAATCTCACTCCTCCCTTGCCTCAGCACAGGTAAGTAGCTCAAAAGACTTCTGCATGCTGAATCACAATGAGTGGTTTAAAAGTGATTGAAGGACATAAGGGGTATAACTACCAAGAGAGTCTGGACTTTAGTTACCAAATGCCTCCTCTGCAACTTCCAATAGCAAAAAAAAAGAATCTCCATGTCTCGCTCTGTTTTTAGCCACATTTCTTATGTTCTGCCCTTTTTTGGTCAGCCATGAGAAAGCATTCTGACACTAGGGTGCAATGTCATTGGGTGGCAGAGGTCAGGCCTTTCTTTTAATATGAAAATGATGAGGGAATATTCTGGTACTTAGAAAAACTTGAAATCTGTCCATGATAGGGTCTGCAAGGTGGGTTGATAAAAAACATTCTCCTGGCCCATCTTAATTTTTTTAAAATCGAAATTACCCGAAGTCTCTGCTCTATTTGCATATTCTGAAAGGGGAGCGTCAAAGCCTTATTCTCTACTTATTCTTTTAATTTATTGGTGAGTCTGTCTATAGGCACTTCACACTGCAAAACCAGAGGCCTGCACTACACTGATGATGGCTCAACAAAATCAGCCGGACTGTAGTTGGCGCTCTGGTTTGCATTTAGCTTGTGGATGTGGAATGCTGTAAAAGTCTTTTGAAGATATAGCTTTCCTAATAGCTGCCATGGAACATAAAAATTCCCAAAATCCTCTGTTCCTTATTTGTATTTTTTTTTAGAGAAACCGATTGATTTGTTGAGCAATCTTCGAAAATTGGAAAAAACCACCTTTGATATTTTGAACAGTTTGATTGAATTTACTGAATGGACAAACAGATATCTTAAAGGGCTGTCCACCCCCAAAACTATATCCCCCCAACTACTGGCCCCACAATGTAGTGTAGTTTAATCCTTACTAACATCCCACTCCATAGGGTTCTCCTGTAGTCCCCCCCAAGTCCCAAAAACTGCCCACCAGGAGGCTAGCAGATCCATATAGGCCTCAGGTAGATTTTTGCCATGCGTACTCGCAGCCCTTCTCCCCTCCCTCCCCCCTCCCTCTCTCCCTCCTCTCCGATTCCCTCCCCCTAGCATTTAACCCTTTTAGTATAGGCTCTCCACGGTCCCCCAGCCCCAACCGCATAATTTTTATTTAAGAAAGCTCCCCAACTCTTACTTCCTCTCTCTCTTCCTCCGCTGAAGTGAGCTGCCGGCAGCCGCGTCCGTGATTGCTGCAGCTCAGCAATCACAGACGCGCGGCCTGTCCCGCCCTCTGCTTGCATTTCTCGCAAGCAGAGGGCCGGAGCGGCGGCGGAGGAAGAGGGGAGGTAAGTAAGAGTTTGGGGGCTTTCTTAAATAAAAACTATGCGGTTGGGGCTGGGGACCAGGGGAAGCCTATATTAAAAGTTTTGATTTAGGGTGGACATTACCCTTTAATTGGAATTTACAGAGAACCTTAAGTGCTTCACATAAGGGGGTTTAAATCTGTCCAAGTAGTTTGTAATGAGGGAAGCACTCACGTTGTCTTCAGTTTTATTGTAAAAGATATGTGTACTACTTTGGACATGTACGGCTGAAGTGGTTGACAGCACAGAGGGCACAGCACCCCTATTAATTAAGTGGTTGTGCGAGGAGACCTTCAAACCCAGGATTTAATATTGTGCCTAGGGCTCGGGATTATTCAGAACATGTTTTATCCCCTGGGTCGAGGATGTTTTGCACAGAGAAATAAGATTTATAGCTACTCACACTTAAAGGCTATGTCCACCCTAAAAAAATTTTTTTATATAAGGTCCCCCTGGCTCCAGCCCCAACCGCTATAATTTTTTTTTTAGAAAGCCCCCAAACTCTACTTACCTCCCCTCGATCCTCCGCCGCTCTCCCGGCCCTCGCTTGCAAGGAAATGCAAGCAGAGGGGGCGGGACCGGCAGCCGCGCTGTGATTGGCTGTGAGCGGCAGCCAATCACAGACGCGGCTGCCGGCAGCTCACTTCGCCGGAGGAAAGAGGAGAGGTAAGTAAGAGTTTGGGGAGCTTTCTAAAAAAAAAAAATATGCGGTTGGGGCTGGGAGACATGGGGAAATCATTACTGAAGGGGTTTTATGCTAGGGGAGGGATAGTAGAACGGGAGGGAGAGGGAGGGAGAGGGAGGGGAGGGAGGGGGAGAAGGGCTGCAGTACGCATGGCAAAAATCTACCTGAGGCCAGCTAGCACAGTGGTCCTATATGGACCTGCTAGCCTCCTGGTAGTCATTTTTTGGGGGGGACTACAGGAGAACCCTATGGAGCTGGGGATGAGGTAAGGATTAAACTACACTACATGGTGGGGCCAGTAGTTGGGGGGATTATAGTTTTGGGGTGGACATGCCCTTTAAATCCGGATTTAATTGTTGGCTTAAATCCCCACTCCACCTGTCCTCAGTGGTAGAAAGTACACAAATGTAAGATAAGGAGCACATTGCTCTGAAATGTGCACTCAAATTAAAAATTTTCCGCAGTTTAAATTCGGCCTTTGGCTCTCCCACAACTCTTCTTACATTTATGTTTTGCAGAACTCTTGCAGCCACTGCAGTTCCCATCTTTAAGGCACTCTTTGTAAATGGGTAGCATGACTTTAAGACAGGAGTAACAATGCCATGGAATAACAAATTATCCCATTATTTGACCCTATACTAAAGGAAGGGAATAAAGCTGTAAAAGAAAGGGGGAGGGGCTTTGTTCGCAGTTACAAAATGTTATATAAAGACAAGTGATGCATCTTTTATTATGACAGTTTCTGACATAGGAATATATATAGAAGAAAATAAATTAGAGCAAGCATTAGCCCGCTTTCTGTCCTGGTGCAGTGAACAATAATTAACTTACTGCCATTGTACTTTTTTGCCAGAATTAGGGATTCCCATGTCCATTGTCGATAAGATTGTCTCATTCTCTAACAGGACTTTCATTGTGTTTTGTCCTTTTTTCTAGATCAATGAGCTGGAAAAGGCAGTGTCTGCTGCCCACACACTTCCTTCAGAAGATCCAACCTGAAATGACCTTGAGGTATATGACTTATTACAAAAACTCTGCTAGAAGTGGATGAATTCTCATAGACTTGGAGGCTGAACCCTATGAGGTAAGGCAAAAAAAAAACACACGTGCCATCTTAAAAGTATCCATATTTGAAGAGGCAAAATCTGAAAAAAAATACTTTGTCTCATCTTACTATAATAAATATTGTAAGTAGCATTTACTTTTTAGGTGAATGTTGCTGCATGCCTTCAATCCATTACTTGTTTTGCTTAAGCAAGTATTGCTCCTGACTCCTTCCTTCCATCTGGACATGACTTTCAGTGAGAGACAGCATGTAATTACTAAAACCAAGCACTGGAGAGGGTATTTCCCACCATGCAATTCCCACATACCAACTACTATAACATAGTAATTCAGGTTGAATAAAGATATACGTCCATCAAGTCCAAACTTTTCAACCTCTTTTTTAACCCTACCTAACAGTTAATCCACAGGAAGACAAAAAAATAAAAAAACAGCTAAAAAAGGATGGGGGGGATCCTTCCTGACTTCAAATGGCAATCGTTAAAGTATCCCTGGATCAACCAGAACTGCGGGTATATGTATTAATACCAGTAATTCACAATTTTTTTAGTTTTAGAAACGTATCTAGCCCACTTTTAAAACTATTCAATGAACTTGCAGTTACCACTTCTACTGCAAAAATTCAGTTCACACAATTCCAACGTTCTCACTGTAAAGAAACCTTTCCTAACCTGAAGATGAAACTTCTTTTCTCAAATCTTAAAAGGGTGTTACATGTCCTATGGTATTAGTGAACAATGCACACAGAGTTTATTGTATGGCCCATTAATATATTTGGACCTAACAAAAGGAAGTTTCCTGTGAGTGGAACGTATACAACGTCCCTTGCTTTTAAGGACCTTGATCTCAAGGACTAGAAAAAGGACATTTAATCATTTGATGGTTGTATGGTGTGTGTGAAATTTGAAAATAATGATTGTTTGTGCTGTGTTAAGGACTGTGTGAAGGACTGTGTGTGCAGTAAGCGATTAATCTTATTTCTTCTCTTCAGTTAAAGGGATGCGCTGAGCTTCTATATTCTAGTATTGAACCTGTTGTAATCACAAACGTTCTGAAAGGGTTAATAAGTATTTGGTTTTTTCCCTCTCTTCCTGGCTCTTGCACTAATTGGTGTGGGGGCTGGGGCCTATTAGTTAAATAGGATTCACATTGTTGGACCTGTGGTTTGGACCTAACAAAAGGAAGTTTTTTGTGAGTGAAACGAACTACAGTGGACTGTGTATAAAGTCCCTTGTTGTAAAGGACCTTGATCTCAAGGACATAGAAAAAGAAGGACATTGAAAACAGAGGGCAATTAAACAAGGTTTGTGGCATCACTGTGCTGGTGTTGTGTATAGAAGTGCCAGTTTTGTCGGTACCACTGCAATGGTGCATCCTGCCACATGTATAGGAACCTGGAGCAGCGACGTTCCGAGAACCTATGTCTGTGTCAGGTTGTGAGTGGGTTGCCCGTTGGAAGCTGAGGTGGAGAGTCTAAGGGGGCAGCTTGCAGCATTGCAGGGATTGGCAAATCTGGGGGTCAGCAGGCACTGGCTGGGGCCAGTATAGAGGTGGGTGGAAGTCGGACAGGGAAGGTTGAGGGGGGAGTTAGTTAGTTTGTTAGGGTTACTAGGGGAAGTTGGGGACGAAAGGATAGGGTGGCTTCTTCCCAGATTGCCCATCCCAACAGATTTGCCGCCTTAGGTAATGAAGTGGAGAGGACAACTCGAAATTAGCGTGTATGGAGGGGGCTAGTCTCTGAGCACCCAGGGGACTTTCATCTCTGAAACAAGGGAGGAGAACTAAGGATCCGGATGCTAGGCAGTGTGGTAGTGGTAGGGACTCCATTATAAGAAAGGTAGATAGGGTAATCTGCTGCCAAGACCCTACATGCCGAACTGTGTGTTGCCCCTGGTGCTAGGGTTCGGCATCTGGTGATCGCATAGACAGATTATTGGGTGGGGCCGGGAGTGGTTTTGGTTCACATTGGTGCCAATGACAAGGTTAGAGGAGGAGGTGGGTCCTAACATGGTTTCCGAGAGCTAAGGGGCCAAGTTAAAAGCAAGGACCTCCAGGGTAGTGTTTTCAGAAATACTACCCAGCCCGGGCTAGCCAGGGAGGCCGGGAGCTTAGGAGCATTAATGCGTTGCTAAGAGGGTGTGTAAGAAAGAAGGGTTTGGTTTTAGAACAACTGGGCAGACGTTGCTGTCGGCTACAGGCTCTTAGTAGGGATGGTTCCACCCACTAATGGCGTGGCAGGCTGTTTTGTGGGGAAAGATGGCTTGAGGGTTGGAGGAATTTTAAACTATGTGTTTGGGGGGGGAGGGTATAGCAATCACACTGGGATAGATAGCCCAGGAGGAAAGCAGGGTGTAGATGGGCCCGTGGTGGGTGAAAACGGGTGTGTGGCTAGCATTGGGGATAGGGAGGCGTGTGTATTAAAGTGTATGAATAAATTACAGAATCATAATCTAAAATGTATGTTTGCAAATGCGAAGCCTGGTGACAAATGGGGTGAATTGGAAATTATGGCGTTGAATAAAAGATTATGTAATAGGTTTAGCAGAAACGTGGTTGAACAGTTCTAACGACTGGGTTATACATTTACAGGATTATGCCTTGTTTAGGCAGGACAGAGGAAAAGAGAAAGGGGGAGGAGTATGTGTTATGTTAAAAAAGAATTGACGCCAAATTTAAAGAAGCGATAACTGGCGAAATGGATGTTTAAAGTGGAGGCAAATGGGTGGAATTCAGGCACGGAAAGGGGGTATGTGTCATTGGTGTCTGCTATAAGCCGCCAAATGCTACATAGAGGAAGTGAGTCACCTTCATATGCAGTTGGCAAGGGCTGCAAGTTGAGGAGTGTGCTCATTATGGGGGACTTTAATTACACTGACATTGATTGGTGGAGTGGAAACTGCCATCACAGATAATTGTTCTGCGTGGATATCTCTTTGTTAAAAATGAAGATTCCATTCTTCAAAAAATTCTTAAGAATCCTACAAGAAACACAATATGGTCAGGTATATCTAGGGGTGACTTAACACCAACTCAGAACAGTATGGATAGATCCAGAGATTTGCTTAACTATCCACTCCCCACCCCGCTAACTACACAGATACGAAAACACTCAAAACAAACTAGAACCAAACACAACTTGCAGACATATGGAAGAACATCTAACGCAAAGAACTACAATTTTTTTCACAACCCACATAACTCATACTCCAGAGCAGACTTCTATTCACCAAACAACTCTTTACATAAAACCAAACAAGCCAAAAATACACGACATCACCTGTCTGACCACGCAATAGTGGAACAACCATAATAACTGGGGAATGAGGAAAAAGGAACATGGAAACTGAACGAGACACACTAACTGGACGACACTCTGTCAAAATATTAAACAAACACTAACTAATTATTTCAACGAAAACAAACTCCGGACACAAGTTAGAGTCCCACCTCCCTCCCAAAATATATCAAACCAAGCACAACAATAACTGAGACATCATATCACCACAAGAAATAACCCTCACGCTCAAACAACATGAAACTTAAATCCTCCCCTGGCCCAGACGGACTCCCATATAGATACTAACAACTACAAGATTACACCACAATTACTAAATCACCGAACTGAACTCTACAACACTTTTTTAATCAATCTCAACCCCACCATTCATATGAATACCGCAGCAATCACTCTAATTCCAAAGGAAGGAAAAACTTACAATACATCTACCAACTACAGCACCAATATCCCTAATTAATACGAATAATTGAATACAACATATTCACAAATATTAGCTACTGCATCCAACCCATCTCCTAACTTTAACAACGCAGACCAATCTGGTTTCAACTACAAAGACAAAAACAGATAACATCCGCGAGCCATAGATATTATATCACATGTAATATAAAAAAATAAACATTCTTACTACTATCACTAAATGCTCAAAAAGCTTTCGATATGGTTGATTGGTCATATATGTTTACAATACTTAAAAATATGCATTCCCACAACCTTCCTTGCAGCACTAGAAAAACATTACATTTCCCCACAAGCTTTATATTACCCTAATGGGCCAATCCTCAAAAATCTTCCCAATAAAGGGGGCGCACCGACAAAGATATTCCCTATCCCCCTTATTATTCGCATTATACAATCGAACCCCTAGCAGAACACACGCATCTCCCCAAACATACTGGGAGTAGAAATCAACCACCAAATACATAGATATCCCTCTTTGCAGACTATCTCCTACTGTTTCTCCTCTTCACCACAGCATCACTACCCAACTTACTTACTACTCTGGAAAACTTCGAGCAAATCCTGGATTCTCTCAATAAATACAGACAAATCCCAAGCACTATCCTACTGTCATAGATGACAACAACAATCACACCATCTCAAACCTAACTTTAAACTACAATGGAAAAAACAAATATATAGAATTATTATACCGTATATCCTCGGTAATAAACGCCCGTATAAACCGAGGTAGCCTATTTTTATACCCAAAAGGAATAAAAACAAGACTCGAGTATAAACCGAGGGAATGCCTTTACTCAGTGTCTATTACCAACAACCAAAATACCCCCCACCACCACAAACCAAGCTCCACTACAACTTCCCCCACACTAACCGCACACCCTCCCCCCTAATCTAACTTACCAACCCACAACCACTGTACAGACTTCCACCCTCCACTGTACAGCTTACGGTATTACCGGCAGCTCCACCCTTAAACCCACCATAAATAAAGTTTCCTTTGTAGGTAAGGCTGGCCGAAGGCGACAGGCTCTTGGTAACTGAAGGCTGAGCCGAAGGCTACAGGCTTGTGGATTATACTTCATGTCCGGTGCAGTCAGGAGTCCCTGTTGGCGTAAGCAGTACGTGCGTCCCTGCGTGACGTGCGTAACCGTACGTCCCGACATCCCACACATACTGCCTGCTCTTGACTGTCGTCCTGCATTTCCGAAAGGGCTGCCATCGGTAGGCTGTCTTCTAGCGGATGACCCGAGTATAAAGAGGGTAGGTTTTTAAGGTATTTTTAAAACCTAAAAAAACTCGGTTTTTATACTCGAGTATATACGGTATATGGAATTAAATTAACACCTACCTACCATTCCTTAACAAAGAAAACTATAACCCATCTACTACACACCATAAAACAGGATCTATAATAATGGAATACCTAAACATCTCATGGCTGGGAAGGATAAAACCTAATTAAAATGAATATCTTACCAGACTCTTTATTTATTTAGATCCTTACCAATAGCCCATACCACCCAAAGTATTTCAAACCCCTCAAAAAAGAACTGGGAGCCTTCGTTTGGTCACATTGTAAAGCTAAAGTAATATCAGAATCCTATCTAATCTAAAGAAAAAAGGGGGACTTGGTCTTCCGAACTTACATAACTTCTACAAGGCAACACACGACAACATTCACAGCGCTAAAACCCAAAGCGGACAATATTGGTCCAAATCCCAAATCATCTTCTCTCCCTGGTTATATATATATTTATATATATCAAACTCAAATCTAACACATTTGGGACCGAACAACAACAAACTTCTTAAAATTCCAACCCTAACCACTCCTCCTCTACATCCAATATTCTTCAATAAGGGCTTCCCAGGGCTCCCACCATGTCCTCACCTCATTCTACAAACCATGGACTCTCTAAAGGAATATGGCCAACTGAAACAGCTACTAATGAAAAGAGAACTTATACCATGGAACCAACTTCAACAAAAACGTATCTGCCACCGCAAACAGACTTCAATATCTTCAATAAAGCATTACTTGAGCCAACAAATTAACCGATATAACATACAGACCAATTACCCAGAATTCATTACCAAAATGAGCTCCTCCCCCTACCAATAAAACTGGTTTCAACACTCTACAAATACTATCAAACCACACAGGCACCCAACAGGATATATACAAAAAAATATATCCAAACTGTGAACAAAGAACTGGAAAAATCCTCTGTCTGAGCAACAATGGTCTGACATATGGACAGAAGCAAAAAATCATCAACATGTTATTACAACATGGAAAGACCCTCCAAATCATGTGTACATCACCCCAGAAAACTGCATAAACATATACACCAAATATATCGAAAAATTGCTTTAGAGGATGCTAGAAACAAAACCACCTACACATGTGGTGGAAATGCCCAGTATTAACAAAACATATGGTCACAAACACATCTCTTATTGGAAGATAATGTTAGAATCAAACTCAAACAAAAACCAGAAACATTCATTCCTTCTGGGTCTCCCCTTCCCAGAACTTTTTAACAAACAGCAACAAAATCTGGCAACAAAAATCCTCCTGGCAAACCAATCAGTAATAGCACAAACTGGATAGATCTCAAGCCCATCCATCCAGCAAGTTTCTAAAAATAAAATTTATAAGCACAATAGAATACACAGACATTTACAAATGAAAGAGGACTAATTTGCCTCCACTTGGTTACCCTTTGACGAATATCTAGAAAGATACAACACTATACATCCTAACAACCTGGATGAATAAATTAATCAATCTATAGAACATACTGTTTATTATCGAGTACTGTTAAAATGGAATAATTTAACAAACAGCTCTCTCCCCCTTTTCCATTTATGTGAAAATAAAGAAACCAAGCCTAAATAGAGGTGGGGGGGTTCGACACCAACTGTCTGCCATGTACAATGCTGTTTTAACACCTTACTCTGGGCGTTCCTATAACACCTCTTAGCCACTATCCAATCCCGCCCTTAACACCTGGCTGTGATATGCTAATTGGGATTTTCCAGGGTACATAATTGCCACAGATTCTTGTACAAGTCATTCTGAATTGAGAAAGCCAGTCGGATGACTAGCGAAACGTCTTCAAGAACTACATTTCAAGTCCAGTTGATCTAATTGAATACAACAGATATACCATGACCTGGATGAATGAGAACCTTCACAAGCTGTTAGTCACTTTGGTTTTGGCAAATAATATCCTTAGCTGGGTACAAACACTTTAACGAAAGAGGATTATTCTGTCAGATCTGGTAGTTTCGCCCCTTTTTCGTTTTTTTCCGATTTTTATTGTGTGTACCCAGCTTTTAGCTTAGTATAGAAGATGATTTTCACACACACCAAGCGAATGAGGTCAACAAACTACTCAGTTTTGGTGGACGATAATTACATGTGATTATTGGCCAGAATAGCGGTTCATCGGCCACCATGTGTGAAATTGCACATTTGATGAGCCTAAAGTTGCTTACCAACTCCGCTTCCATCTTTTGCCAAGAGCCATCTTAGCCCTTCTACTGTGAGTCATACCTAATACAATAACTAATAGATAGTTTGCAGCTGACAGATAGATGGAATGGTAGATATTCAGATAACTGCATATAGTGTGCACTCTATCTACCTTCTTATAGCTTAGCCTGGGTGCCTTCAGTGTGATCTCAAATTATGTCATATATCATATAACATGCAGCACTCTAAGTATTGTAAAAACGTGTTGTTATTATTCCATGTGCTAACATGGACCTGAGAGTGTTCCATGTTATATGATAATCTGCATAGATAGAGATGATAGATAGATAAATTTAGTATTAGATAGATAGATAGTAATGAGATCGATAGAAGATTAGCTGAGATAGATAGATGCTTAGCGTGCAGTGGTGCGGTGTGCGTATTCGCATAGCGATTAGATAATACGATGAATGGTAGAGATCGATACGCGTATATACTCGAGTATACGCCGAGGTTTGGTTTTAAATAAACCTAAAAACCTTACCTCGGCTTATACTCGAGTCAAGGTCCTTCCTTACCCCGATCGTGTTGCTTAACTCCCAATCCGGCTGCCGCACCTGGGTAAGTCCTGTGGGTTTTTCCGGCTGACGTCACTACTCGGCGCCGGGCTGTAAAGCGCCGAGTAGTGACGTCAGCCGGCAAATCAATAGGACTTACCCAGCGTGCGGCAGCCGGATTTGGAGTAGCAACAGGAATTTACTGCACTGCTGGAATCAAGGAAAACCATGTCCTAGCCCGGTTCCTCAAATAGTATAGATAGATAGATAGATGATAGTGAGGTAGGTAGGTAGGTAGGTAGATATCCGACCCATATAGAAAATGCAGAGCACTCATAGGACTTGTGCAAAATCTTCAAAATCTTTAGTGAGATGTCAGGTAGTAACCTTGTGAAAAGATTATGCGATTTTAGCGAAAATGCCACTGGTTTTATCAAAATGTACCTGTATGTGAATGGTTAATGTGGTTTTACCTTTTGAATTTGTGATGTCACTATTAGGGGAGGGGTAATATGCATAGTATAGTGGGTTGTTTTCACACCTGCAGTACTAGCTTAAGAAAGGTCTGAGACAAGACCGAAATGTCGCTACCTGTTTGTTACACATGTAATAAAGTTGAAAGATTTTGCACAGATCCTGTGATGCTCTGCATTTTACTATATGCCCGTACACCTGAAGTAAGTGCACACTACTCTTATATTAGATACATAGATATATCTTGAGAACCGGCCTTTGCTGGCCGAAACGCGTCGATAAGACGTGCAAATAAATATTGCACTTTTGAGAGACCCTGGAGTGCATGGTTATAACTGCATGTATTACTTATTATGGAAGCACCCGGGCAGCTGACTCGATGTAATATGTGTGCCACTCCCACTTTTATTGTTTAGATAGATAGATTGATAGACTAAACAATCACGTATAGTGATAGGTAATAGATATGTAGGTAAGTAGATAGAGATAAGTAGATAATCGTAGGTCGTCGTAGATAGATAGAGAATAGATAATATAGATCGATCGATCGATAGTAGATAGATTGGTAGTAAGTAGATAGCTAGGTAGGTTGGTAAGCAGATATAGATGTAGGTAGATAGATAGGTAAGTAGATATATATGTAGATATATAGGTATAGATATGATGGTGTAGGTAGGTAGGTAGTATACAGTAGTGATTAGTGTGATGGCAGGATTGTATATTGTCACATGGTAGCGCGCCATTGATAGTCGATAGATGAGAATGGCAGATATTAGATAGAATCGTAAGCTAGCCGATAGATTAGATCGCTCGCTAGCCTCGCTGCTCTCGCTCGCCATGCATAGCATTGCTCGCTACGCTCGCATAGCTCACTAGCCTGGCCTCGCTTCGCAATGATCTCGGTACGCTAGATAGATACTAGCTCGATAGAGGAGAGATGAGCATAGATTAGCTAGACTAGATAAATAGCATCGATCGTCAGATAGATAATAGAGTCCTAGACGATAGCATCGATAGCATCGATCTCTAGAATACCTTGATCTACGACTAGCTCAGTAGATAGCACTGGCCTAGATTACGATCGATAGATCGCTCGCTAGATCATCTGGCATCGCTTCAGGCTACTCGACCTACAGCTAGATATAATGATAGCTCGCTCGATAGATATCATGATCCAAATCGGTAAATCAAGCATACTTTGTCGTGCTGGCCTAGCTTAGTTGCTGTGGCTGCTTTCGCTCGCTCGCTCGCTCGCTACTCGCTCGTCCTCGCTCGCCTGGCCTCGACTTCGACGTCGCTCGTCGCTCCCCTGGCCTCGCTTCGCTAGCTCGTAGCTCGCCGGGCCTCGCTTCGCTCTCTCGTCCCCTGCCTGTTGCCTCGCTTCGCTCGATCGGTCGCTCGCCGCTCGCTCGCTCGCTCGGTCGGTCGATCGATCCCGGATCGTCGCTCGCTCGCTCGCTCCCAGGTCCATAGCTTATGAGTCGCTCGGTCCATCGGTCCTGCTCCCCTGACCGTCGCCTGGCAATTTCTAGTCTCGTTCCGTTTGCGGTGCCTCCCGCCCTCCGTCCCTCCATCCCACCCCTCTAGCATATCCTCATTTCCCTGCCTAACTGTTGATCCAGAGGAAGGCAAAAAAAAAGAATGGCAGAGATTAGATAGATATATAGATAGAATGGCAGAGATTAGATAGATAGGTAGATAGAATGGCATAGATTAGATAGATAGATAGATAGATAGATAGATAGATGAATGGCATAGATTAGATAGATAGATAGATAGATAAAATGGCATAGATTAGATAGATAGATAGATAGAATGGCATAGATTAGAATGATAGTAAATAGATGCATAGATTAGTAGCATAGGTAGCGTGTGGCATAGTAGATTGCTAGATAAATGGCATGAATTAGATAGATCGATAGATAATGATATGATCGAAATGGCATATATTATATATAGCATAAGAATATGCATAGAATTAGATGCTAGTAGATAGAATGGCATAGATTAGATAGATAGGTAAATCTACTATGGCATAGATTAGATAGATAGGTAGATAGAATGGCATAGATTAGATAGATAGGTAGGTAGGTAGATGCGCTACGGGTCCGTCATGCTCGCATGGTGATGTTGTGCTCAGCCATCGCGGTCGTCGGTCCTGGATCCGTGCTCAGTCAGTCGATCGTCATGTCATCGTCATCCGTCTCGTCTCGTCTGTTTGCGTTGCCTCCCCCATTCCCTCCGTCAACATCCTCACTTCCTCTTCCTGCCTACGTTGATCCAGAGGACGGCAAAAAAAAAGAATGGCCGAGATTAGATAGATTATAGATAGAATGGGCAGAGATAGATAGATAGGTAGATATAATGGCCATAGATTAGATAGATATGATAGATAGATATAAAATGCATAGATTAGATAGAGAGATAGATAGATAGGAATGGCATAGATAGTGATAGATATAGTAGATAGTCTAGATAGATAGATAGTATAGATAGAATGGCATAGATTAGATAGAATAGTAAATAGAATGGCATAGATTAGATAGATAGGTAGATAGATCTGGCATACATTAGATAATGATAGATGATAGATTAGATAGCATAGATAGATAGATAGATGGCATAGATTAGATAGATAGATAGATAGATAAGATAGATAGAATGCATAGATTAGATGATAGATAGATAGATGAATGGCATAGATTAGATGAGATAGATAGATATAAATGGCATAGAATTAATAGATAGATAGATAGAATGGCAATAGATTAGATAGATAGTAAATAGAATGCATAGATTAGATAGATAGGTTAGATAGAATGGCATAGATTAGATTAGATAGATAGAGGCATAGATATAGATGATAGATATATAGATAGAATGGCATGATTAGATAGATAATAAAATGGCATAGATAGATAGATAGATAGAGCGAATGGCATAGATTAGATAGTAGGTAATAGAAATGGCATAGATTAGATAGATAGTAGATAGAATGGCATATATTAGATAGATTAGGTAGGTAGTAGATAGATAGTAAGTATATATAGGAGGCTAGATACTAGGTAGATATATAGTTCAGGTTAGATAGGTAGATAGGTAAGTAGATAAAATAAATAGATAGAATAGTATAGTTATAGTATAGTATAGTATTTTGGGTTGAATAAAGACATACGTCCATCCAGTCCAACCCATCTAGCAATATCCTCATTTCCTGCCTAACTGTTGATCCAGAGGAAGGCAAAAAAAAAGAATGGCAGAGTTAGATAGTATATAGATAGAATGGCAGAGATTAGATTAGATAGGTAGATAGAATGGCATAGATTAGATAGATAGATAGATGGATATATAGATAGATAGATCATAGAAGGCATAATTAGTAGATAGATGATAGATAGATAGATGGCATATCGATAGATAGATAGAAGATAGATAATAGATAGATTATAGAATGGCATAGATTGTAGAATGGTAAATAGAATGGCATAGATAGATAGATAGGTGATAAATGCATACATTAGATATGATAGATAGATAGATAATAATAGATAGATAGAATGGCAAGATCTATAGATAGATAGTAGATGATAGATAGATGGCATAGTAGATAATGAAAATGTGAAATGCTAGATTGAAGATAGATAGGTAAATAGATGGCATAGATTAAAAGTAGATAGAATTTGGGGCAGAGATTAGATAGATAGTAGATCGATAAAGGCATAGATTAGATAGATAGATAGATAGCATAGATTAGATAGATAGATAGATAGATAGAGATAGAATGGCATAGATTAGATAGATAGATAGAATGGCATAGATAGATAGGTAAGTAGATAGATAGATAGATAATAGGTAGGTAGATATGTAGGTAGATAGGTAGATAGGTAAGTAGATAAAATAGATAGATAGATAGAATAGTATGTAATAGTTAGTATAGTATTTGAGGTTGAATAAAACATACGTCCATCCATCCAACCCATCTCAGCAATATCCTCCTTCGTCCTAACTGTTGATCCAGAGGAAGGCAAAAAAAAGATGCAGGAGATTAGATAAATATATAGATAGAATGGTAGAGATTAGATAATTAGATAGATAGATAGATAGATAGAATGGCAAGATTAGATAGATAGGTAGATAGAATGGCTAATTAGATAGCTAGATATATAGATGATAGAATGGCCATAGATTATATGATAGTAGAATGGCATGATTAGATAGATATTGAATGGATAGAAATAAATGGCAAAATAAAGAATGAGATTAGTTATAGATAGATAGATAGATAGATAGATATGGCATAGATTAGATAGATATATAGATTAGATAGATAGAATCAATAGATAGATAGATAGATAGATAGATAGATGGCATAGATATTAATGATAATCATAGATGGCATCGATTAGATGATAGATAGATAGATGATAGATAGATAGCTAGATATATAGGGCATAGATTTGATAGATTTTAGATAGAATGGCATAGATTAGATAGATAAGGTATATGAATGGCATAGATTCGATAGATATTAGATAGTAGATAGAATGGTCATAAGTTAGATAGATATATATAGATAGAATGTCTAGATTAGATAGAGAATGGCATAGATTAGATAGATTAGTAGATAAATGCATATTAGATAATAGATAGACAGAATGCCCTAGATTAGATAGATTAGATAGACAGATAAGATACGATAGAATAGAATGGCATAGATTAGATAATGCTAGAATGGCTTAGATTAGATAATATGATAGGTAAATAAATGGCATAGATTAGATAGTAATAAGATGGCATAGATTAGATAGATAATAGAATGCAGAGATTAGATATAGATAGATAGATAGATAGTATAGTATCGATAGGTATAGATTGGGGCATAGAAGTATAGATAGAAGATATAGATAGATAGATAGCCATAGATTAGATGATAGATAGATAGATAGAGACTATAGATGATAGATTAGATAGATAGATAGATGGCAATAGATTAGATAGATAGATAGATGAATGCATAGATTAGATAGATAGATAGATGATATCTATTAGAGTATGATAGAATGGCATAGATTAATAGATAGAATAGATAGATAGAATTGCATAGATTGAGATAGATAGATAGATAGATATAGATGGCATAGATATATATCAGATAGATAGAATGGCATAGATTAATAGATAATAGATAGATAGAATGGCATAGTTAGATGATCAGATGCAAATAATGCGGAGCGTCGAATGGCGCATAGATTAGATAGATAGATAGATAGATAGATAGAGAACTGGCATAGAAGATAGAATAGATGGTAAATAGAATGGCATAGATTATATGATAGAAGTAGATAGAATGGCATAGATAGATAGATAGATAGATCGATATGAATGCATAGATTAGATAGATAGAATTGCCTCAGATATTAATAGAATAGATGATAGAATAGCTAGATTTACGATCGATAGATAGATAGAATCCATAGATTAGATCAGATAGAATAGACAGATAAGATAGATAGATAAAGGGAAAATGGCATAGAGATAGAAGATGAGAAGGCTAGATTAGATCAGATAGACTAGTAGGTAAAGAGAATGGCATAGATTCGATAATGGTGATGAAATGGGCATAGATTAGATAGATAATGAATGGCAGAGATTAGTAGTAAGATAGATAGATAGATAGATAGATAGAATGGCAAGATTAGATAGATAGAGATATCATAGGCATAGATAGATAGATAGATAGATAGTAAGAGAAGAATGCATAGATAGATAGATAGATAGAATGGCATTATTAGATAGATAGATAGATAATAAATGGCATAGATTAGTAGATAGATGATAGATAGATAGGAGAGATAGATAATATGAATGGCAATGATTATAATAGATAATAGATAGTAGAAGGCATAGATTGATAGATAGATAATAGATAGATAGAATGGCAAGGATAGATATATATAGAAGGCAGATTAGATAGATAATGACCTAGATATGATAGATTAGATAGATAGAATAGAATGGCATATGATTAGATAGATAGATAGATAGATAAAAATGGCATAGATTAGATAGATAGGTAGATAGATATGGCATAGATTAGCATAATAGTAGATAGAATGGCATAGATTAGAGTAGATAGGAGTGGTTATTCTAAGTAAATAATAAGATCTAGAGTTAGATAGATAGGTATGTAGGTCGATAGATAGGTAGTAATAATAGGATAGATTAATAGGTAGATAGATTGTCAGTAGATAGTAGATAGGTAATTAGATAAAAGATATATCGAGGTGATACGAATAGATAGATAGATAGATAGAAATATGTATAGTCTTAGTATAGTATAGTATTTGAGGTTGAAATAAAGACATACTTCCACCACTCCAACCCATCTAGCATATCCTCTTTCCCTGCCTAACTGTTGATCAGAGAAGGCAAAAAAAAAGAATGGCAATGAGAGATTAGATAATATCTCGCATAGAATGGTAGAGATCGATAATTAGCTAGATACGCTCTCTCGATAGATAGATAAATGGCAGAGATTAGATCACGATAGGTAGATAGAATGGCATATCTTAGATAGATAGATCGATAGATATATGATAGATAAGATGATGATAGATGATCGATAGATAGAATAGAATGGCATATATTAGATATGATCGATATAATGGCATAGATTAATAGATAGATAGAATGGCATAGATTAGATGATTATATAGATAGATAGATAGATAGAATTGCATAGATTAGATAGATAGATAGATGATAGATAGAATGGCATAGATTAGATAGATAGAACTGGCCTAGATATCTAGATCAGATAGATATATAGATCAAGGGCATAGATTAGATAGATAGGTAATGGAATGCAAGATTAAATATGTAGATAGAAATGGCATAGATTAATAGATAATAGATAGATAGATAGATGGCATAGATTAGATAGATAGATAGATAATAGCAATGGATAGATTAGATAGATAGATAGAATAGATAAGATAGATCGAATGCAATAGTTAGATAGATAGATAGACATATATATAGATAGATGATAGATAAAGAAAACTGGGCCTAGATTAGATAGATAATAAAATGGCTTAGATTAGATAGATGATAGGTAAATAGAATGGCATGATTAGATAGATCGTAGATAGAATGGCATAATTAGATAGATAGATAGATGTAGGAGATAGATAGCTAATAATAGATATATAGGATAGATATAGATAGCATAGAAAGAATAGATAGATAGATCGATAGATAGAATGGCATAATAGTGATAGATAGATAGGAAGTAAGAGAAATAGGGTTGACAATATAGTAGGTAGGAGATAGATAGGAGTAGAGAGATAGATAGATAGTAGATAGGAATAGCTAGATTAGAATGTAGGTAAGATAGATAGATATAAGTAGATATAGATAGATAGAATAGGAGTAGATATAATGGCAGGATAGATTAGACTAATAGGTAGATAGAAGCGAGATGATATGAGATAGATAGATAGATAGATAGAATGGCAGGAGAGATATAGTAGATAGAGTAGATAGATGCATATATGGAGGATTAGATGATAGAATAGCAGATGATATCTAAGATAGATAGAATGAATAGATATGAGAGTATTATATAGTAATAGGCAATAGACTGGCATAGATTAGATAGAATAGATAGTAGATAGATGGCATAATAGTCATAGATAGAATGCATATTAAGAGCAGATGATATCATTAGATTAGATAGAATAGATAGAATAGATCACGATAGATAGATTAGATAGTAGATAGAATGGTGATGACGTAGATAGATAATAGTAATGCAGATTAGATAGATAGATAGCATAGAGTAGATAGATAGATAGATAGAGTGATAGAGATAATAGGAATAGGCAAGATTAGATATAGTAGATTAGAATGGATGTAGAATGGCATAGAAAGCATAGTAGATATGATAGATAGATAGATAGATAGATAGAGAGTAGGATAGATTAGATAGGATAGATAGATAGATGCATAAGATTTAGATAAAGTGGATCAGATAGAATCAGAAAGATAGATAGACTGATGACAGGATTAAAGATGGTAAATAGAATGGCATAGATAGATAGATAGAGATAGGCTAGTGAAGATAGGTTCAATGGTAAGTTGTATGATTAGAATCGGTACGATATGAGGTGGAGATAGTTAGTAGGTAAGTAGATCAGATAGCTAGATAAGCATAGGTAGATATCCTAAACACGGGTTAAGATAGCTCTGTAGGTAATAGTCCTAGGTCCCGTCGCTCCAGCTAGCTCGCTCCGCTAGCTCGCTCGCATGGCCGCGCTTAGATCTCCAGCTCGCTCGCCTGGCTCGCGCTTCGCATCCTTCCGCATCGCTGCCTTTGCGCTTCGCTCCTTCACGCTCGCTCGCTCGCTCGCTCGCTCGCTCGCCTCGGCCGCGCTTCGCTCGCTCGGTCGTCGCCCTGGCCTCGCTTCGATCTTCGCTCCTCGCTCGCTCGCCTGGCACTATATAGAATCGATAGATAGCTCAAGATGCTCGATAGATGCTTAGATAGATGACTGGCCTAGATTCCTCGCTCGATAGACTGGCCTAGATTAGATAGATAGATCGATAGATAGATAGAAGGCATAGATTAGATAGATAGATGCTAGCTAGATAATGATAGATAGATATAATGGCATGATTAGATAGATCGAATCGATAGATAGATAGAATGGCATAGGATTAGATAGATTAGAAGTAGATAGATAGATAGATAGACTAGATAGATATATGAATAGATAGAATGGCATGATTAGATAGATATGTAAATAAATGGCATAGATAGATCGATAGGGTATATAGAATGGCATAGATTAATAGATAACTAGAATGCATAGATAGATAGATATATAGACTGGCAATAATAGATAGATAGATGATAGATGGCTAGATTAGTAGATAGATATATAGATAGATAGATAGATAGATGATAGATAGATAGAATAGAATAGATAGATAGATAGATAGAATGGCATAGATTAGATAGATAGAATATATAGATAGATATATAGAATAGTAGATAGAATGGCCTAAGATTAGATAGATAGATAGATAGAAATAGAATGCATAATTATATAGATAGATAGATAGATAGAATGTCAGTAGAATTAATAGATAGATAGATAGATAGTAGATAGATCGAAGGCATAGATAGATAGATAGATAGATTGATAGATAGATAGATATATAGATAGATAGATAGAATGGCAATATGATTAGATAGTTAGGTAATAGAATGTCATAGTTAGATAGATAGTTAAATAGAATGGCATAGATTAGATAGATCGGTATATCGAAAGGCAGAGATTCGATAATAGATATAGATAGATAGATAGATAGATAGATAGATAGATAGATTCGCTATGATATATAATTGAATAGATAAAGATCGTAGATGGCATAGATTGATTAGATATATAGATAGAATGCATAGATTAGATAGATAAGATTAGTATAGATAGATAAAGATAGATAGATAGATAGATAGATAGATAATTAGAATGGGCATAGATTGATAGATAATAGTTTGTAGATAGAAAGGCAGAGATTAGATAAATAGGTAGATAGAAGTCAGAGATTAGATAGAAATAGATAGATGATAGATAGATAGAATGGTATATTATTAGATAGATAGATAGATAGATAGATAGACGATCGATAGATAGATAGATAGATCGTAGATGATAGATAGATAGATAAATGGTAGAGAATAGATAGATCAGAATAGCAGAGATTAGTAGATAATAGATAATAGAAGATAGACTGGCAGAGATTGATAGATAGATAAATGGCAGAGATTAGATAGACGATAGGTAGGTAGGTAGGACAGATGATAGATGATAGATAGGTAGTTAGTTGGTAAGTATAATATAGATCGGTAGGTCGATAGAATAGGTAAGGTAGATGATAATATATAATAAGTAGGTTAGGTATTAGATAGATATTGGTAGGTAGATAGGTAGTAGATAATAGATATATAAGAAAATAGATAGTAGTTAGTTAGATAGATGATATACATATTGATAGATAATTGAGATAGATAGGTAGATAGATGTGTAATGTAGGTGATGATAGATGATGGTAGGTAGGTAAGTAGATAATAGATAGATAGGTAGGTAAGTATTAATAGATTAGATTGATAGATAATAATGAGTAGATAGATAGATGGTAGATAGGTAGTAGAACCGAAAGTAGATATAGATAGATAGATATATAATAGGTAGTTTAGATAACTAATAGATAGATTGATATATAGATTGATCGATAGTAGATAGGTAATATCAATATAAATAGATGGATAGGTTAGGTGGGTAGTAATAATAGATAGATAGGAGGTAAGTAGACAATAGATTGGATAGATAATAATGGTAATTATATTTGGATAAGTAGATAGAGTAGGGGTTTTTTAAAGGTAAGACGATAGAAAGATAGATATATAAGTAGAATAATAGATAGATAATATATAGGTAGGTAGGTAATACAACCTATAGTAACATGCAGAGCCCTCACAGGACTTGTGCAAAATCTTGTTGGCATACAGGGATAAACGATCTGTGATGCCATTGTGCCAAACATTTTCTGAAGAAGGGGCCATCCATTTCTGACATGGAATTATTGTTATAAGCCATGTGCCGGTCCCACACGGGGAGGGGATAGATCAAAATTCTTTTGCCATACCTATGAAACCAAATGATTGAACGATCATGTTTATTAAATGCTTTCCTGAATACTAGAGTTGAATATGGGCTATATATTGTCCTTAACTTGAACGCCTGTGGAGTGTGAAATTGTCCCTTGGGAGAGATAGTATTATCATTATTATTTTCTGTTACAGGCGTGTCTGAGCTCTTATCCGTCTTCCTCGTTTACAACAGTATAATGTTTTATGTAAGTTGTGTTTAATAAGGTAAGATTTACTTAACATGGTTTTAATAAATTAATGAATGAACTTTTTATTGAGGAATGCACTTTGTGATTGCCACGTACATGGCACATCATTTGCACTTATTTCCGTATGATGCACTTTAGGTCGTATTTTACGTAGGTATTTAAGCACCTCTCTATTTGGAATGAGCACTTTTAGTGAGCCCGAATTGTCATAATTTGCAATTTATTTGAGCTTTTGTATGCACTCTATTTAGGTCCTAATATCCTTTAGTGAGATGTCAATGTAGTACACCTGTGTAGGATTGCCATTTTAAGGATTATGCACTTTTTTATCAAAAATCACTGGTTTTTTATCAAATGTACCTGTAGGTTAATGGTTAATATGGTGTTATCTTTTGAATTTGTGATGACACTATTAAGGGGAGGTGTATATGCTATAATGAGTTGTATTTGCACCTGCAGAAACATGCTTGAGAAAGGTCTAGACAAAGACAAGTTGAAAGAGTTTGCCAAGTCCTGTGAGTGCTCTGCAGTTTAACTATATGGTTGGTATTCAGTAGAATCTACAGCAGCACCCGGGCCTTATCACCTGAAGGTAAATTGCACACTACTCTTAATTATTAGATAGGCTTGGTAGATCGCTCGCTCGTCGCTAGAATAGATAGATAGATAGATGTGATAGATAGATAGCAGATAGAAAATTGATATCAATAATCGGTATGATCGCTAAATCGATAGGTCGGTTCGGTTGGTCGGTCGCTCTACTCGTCGGTTACGGTCGTTGGTCGGTTCGGTCGGGCGCTCGCGCGCTCTACGCTCGGTAGGTCAAACGTCCTGCTCGCTCCTCGGGCGGTGGGTCGTTTTGTCGCTCGCTCGCCTCGGTTTGTCCGTCGCTCATCGTAGGTCCCTCGCTCCGCTCTCTCCGATCGGTCCGTCAGTCGCTCCTCTCGCTCCCGCTCGTCGGATCGTCGCTCACGCTGCTGGTCGCTCGCTCCGCTCGCTCGCTCGCTCGCATCGCTCGCTCGCTATCGCTCGGTGGTCGCTTCTCCTCTGCCGCCCCCTTGCTCCCGGTCCCCGCCGTGGGCCGCCGTTTCTCCTTCTGTGTTTTGCCCCTTGCCTCCCCTTTCTTTTTTGCCCCGCCCTGCCCTGGCCTGGCCCTCTTCGTTCTTGGCTCTCTTTGCCCCCCCCCCGCCGCCCCCGGCCGCTGGCCCCTTGCCTTCGCGTGCCCCCTTTTCTGTTCCCTCGGTGGGTTCGCTCTCTGGGTAGTAGATGGATTAATAATAGAAGGTCGGTAGGTAGGTGATTAGAAGATAGATAGATACAACCACCTGCCCATTACCTGTAGTAAGTTAGGCAGGTACTGATCGGGGATCCGCCCCTTTGGAAGCCCTGCAGGGTCCCCTGTCTGGGTACTGTTTGCTGAATACCCTGAACTGCTTCCCTTACATTCCCTCAGGCAAACGGCTCTGACTACACCCGCACCGAACCGCTGCAGTTCAAGGCTCCACTCTGCCCGCTCTGTACCAATCTCCGCACGGAGTACCGATGGTAAAACCGTCAGACGCACCGAGCGCAGGCTCTGCCCGAATAAAGCTTCGCTGTCCCCGCAGGAAATGGTGAAGCTCAGACTGATTCCAGAGCGCGAGCCGCTTCCTTTCCAACTTCTCACCCTCATACAGCTCAGCGCTTGGGCATAGGTGGGCTCAGGGGTCGGACATCGGAGGCGGGGGAAACCCCGGAAAACTGTTACTGCTCATATTGGGCTCCGCCCTGGGAAAAGAACAGGATAGAAACCCCCCAATGGGGTGACGGCGGGAAATAAGTGAGAACATAGTGTACTGACAGCGCGAGGATGGGACTTCGCCACCCACACGCAGTGGGAGATCCCGTACTACAACGGAGTGGGAGGGTGAGGGAGGAAACCACACAGGTTACTTTAGGGGAACACATTCACCCCTTTAGCGGAACAATTAGTAATAAAGATGTAACAAAAAAAAAAACTCCTTAACAGCTGAATGGGGAATCACCCCGGTTAATAATTCCCGGCCTTATAGCAGCGATGGGATTGTCAACGAAATTTTTTGGGGGTTACGACTTCAAGGCCACCGACCTGTTCGTCAACGTCAACCCACTTAAATGCCTCAACAGTCCCCGTCTTCTTTCTCATTCCATAGAGAACTTTCAGTAACTCTGACAATGCGGAGGTGGTTCCCCGGGGTCCTACAAGACAGAACCGTTACACGTTATCCTGTCCCACTGTAATTCCTCCATTGGCTGGGGGAGGCAGCGCACTCTCGTCATGGCCCGTCCCCCTGGCCGAGCCACCAACTGGGCCGTATGAATCGTGCAAATGTCGATTGATGGTTGGAACACTAGGGCTGACCGTTCCGTCCTCTATGGACCGCACGATCGCCCGGCGAACGTCACACCCACAACAGCGACCAGGCAGTCCTTCACCCTGGGCTACGGTTGGAAGTGCCACACTGTCAGTCAGGGACGAAGTATTGCCCATGTGTATCCAGCTTTAAGCTAGTACACACAGCAAAATTCTGAAAGATGACAGACAGGAATCTGCAAGATCTTTCAATATCTGCATACTCACAGTCCCGGCGTCCCCTGTGACTCATAATGAGAATGCTCTGGTACTGTGTGTTCTCATGGCCGCGCTAGACTCTTCTAGGGAGTTAGTCGCGCGATGAAAATTTTCGTCCTTACCGAGCTAGCGTACGGCCGTATCGCTTCGGCGGCTTGCGCGCTGTTCGGAAACGAGCGTACACACATAACGATAAAGCCCCGATGCCGTCGGATCGACGTTATCGGGGCTTTATCGTTACTGTGTGTTACCAGCTTATAGATAGCAGGATAAAGGCTGTCCTCACTGTTAGTCTCACAGCCATATTTGAATGTTATTTACCGCAGAAGAAATTCAAAAAAAGCGGCAGCAAAACTGCTGGGGCTTGTACCCCTGTACATCCACCTCCCCTCCCTAGCTGCCAGGCCAGGTACTGCGATCATCTTATTTAATAAAGGTGCATTTGAGTAGAGGATTAAAACACCCGGTACTCTTTGACACAGTAATTTTAAACCTGCTGATCGATGTATCTTTTGTGTAGTTCGGAAGGGCACTCTTACTCCAGCTGGGTACACCAGTGATAAAGAGCCGATACCATCAGTACCCGATGGCACTGGCCCTTTATAACTAATGTTTGTAAGTCCATAATGAGCGTTTTCGATGCCAATTAACTTTCAACTTCGGAACTGCTCGTTACATGGAAAATTTCCCTCTGTTGCGTCAGCCCTCTGTTTTAAAAACTAATATTTGGGAATCGCCACGATCTTTAGGGTGTACAGTATGGCAGAGGCCGAAATCTCTCCCTTTATATAAAGGGAGAATTTGTAGCCACAAGCTTTCAAAGATGACAGACAGAATCTTACAGATTGGTAACGTTGTGAACCCAGCTCAAAAAAACTAAGACTTACTAGTTTACTGTAAATAGGACCAGCACGCTCGATCCCTGTGAACTGTCTGCTGTGGCAAGGAACGTCCAAAAGTGCCCGGTAACGCAGAAATCGGCCAGGAACAAAGGTTTACAAAGGTGTGTACACCAGCATTTACAGGGTACTCAGTTAGATAACTCTTATGATAGTTACTGAGCTAGTAGTATCTGATGTTTCTTTTATGCAGATCAAACTATCTTATTGCATAGCCTCATAGTATGAAGACTGGGGGTAGGCCAACTAACAATTATTATCACACCGATTATGATGTGAAAAGTGATGCAATACAACCTAGCCCTTTTACTTGTCACTTTAGTGGATTCAATATGAATTATTTACCCTACAGTAAATATACGGAACAAGAGAAGTTACCAAGGAGCGCAATGACCATATAATAGCATGACTCTGTGGTTGATCATGGAACTCCTAAAGTGACTTAAAATTCTGTTTAGAAGGAATGATTTCTCAGGATATTCCAATAACTCTTGTGTATTATATTATACAGTTTACAGGATATAAAGGGCTCTGTGTATTCAGCTTTAAATGTGGGCCTTATGCATTTAAGGGTTTTTGAAGTTGCCTATTTCAAGTTCCCCTTGGTAGGTCCTATTCCCTGCCACTTACACCAGGAGGCACATATATATTTACTGCGTCTGTAAACATTTATTCTAGAAGTGTAGCCAGAAATAGGACACATATTGGAAGAGTAAGAGAACTATGAAACTAGAAACGTGGTTTCAAGATAGTGAAAGAAACTGGAAACGTTTGTTATCTTTAATAACAGCAAGTCTTTTTTTGCTTGTTGTTTTCCTCTTTTACGCCTGATTAAATAATTGCTCACCTTTCCAGGCCAGAGGGGGGGGGTGGGGGGGGGGGGGTGTGTATACAGATGACAGAGACCATGGTTTACACACTCACATGAGTAAAAATTCCCCAGTGTACAAGGTATTCACAGCTGTTTTGTTTGTTCCTTCTGTTTGATTCTCACACCGTCCAAACATGAACAGCTCTTGGTGTTTGTGTGATCTGTATCTCTCCCTTTCGGGGTTTTAATGTGGTCTTAACGATGGGGGGCATCCAAGAAACTTGTTTACACCAACACATTAATCTGTTGGGTCAAAAAGTTCCTGAGATTAAAAATCAAATGGAACTTTCCCATATTGTGGAATCTTACCAGCATTTGGCGTGATAGTCCTCGTATACGTTGTACAGTGTCAGGTTCAGCCTATAAGAGCTCTGTATTTTAACGGTAATAACTGGGCCTTAAAAGGATCTGTGGAACCAACTGATTTGGTCCTACATTTAAAAACGTGTGGAGGCTTGCCATCCATTTAGTGATCCCCCTGCCAGAATGCCTAAATGGTGTTGGGGATTCCTGGGGGGAGGGGGTGTCCCTTTGCTCCCACTCAATATAACTTTTCAATTTGTGTAAGTACCTGTAATTAACATTGAGTGGTAGAGTAAAACTGGTACACACAGTGAACCAGGACCCAATATTTATGACTGAACAGACTACTACGTTAAACCCATTAAGTAGTCTTTCAATCTGGAATTTAAGCTAACCCACACATTCACAGCCCAGATTAACCTATGTCAGCTCTCGCTTACATGCAGTTCAATACAGCAAGTCAAACTTAATGCACGCATACATCCCACCCTGCCTCTTGGTCCTTCCGTGCAGGTGGGGCGCGGTGGGCTTGACGATGGGGAGTGGCTACACTGTGTTATGTCTGACGTCACCAGTGGCAGGGAAATGCGCGTGGGGGTGGGTGGGAGCAGGGTGTGTGGCGTGGTGTGCGTGGGCAGTCCAGGGGCATACACGCATAAAGAGGGCATAATGGGAGGAGAATCAGGACCCTCTCCGTTGGCGGCAGATCGGGGTGGTCTCGGCGGGACCACCCCGATTTGCCGGGAGACTCCCCAATATCCGGAGTAGTGGATACCTTTGCAAAACGGGATAAGGTGCGCTCTTTGGAATATCCCATGCATTTTTTTGGACTTGTATCTATTTTGGCTGGTGGCAGTACAGACATTTAGGGATATACTTGTGATAAGAGAGTTTGATTGTTATGGTCCACTGGTATCCACCCCTCCTGGTAGATCGGGAGTCTCCTTTTGGGTTAGTCTCCTGCACACCTCGAAGCGTCATCAAACTCCCGCTGTTGCCCCAAGAGTCACGGAAAACTTAGGTAAATGCACACGTAGCGCCTTTATCGGGAACATTTTAATCCCTGACACGTGATCACACATAAATCTAATTTTGCGTAAGTAGTGTGCACCTCTTATACCTTTTGCTTGTGCTATAGCTTTTACGGTCTCTGGTGGAGGACTGACAGAGGTTTGCATCTACTATATACTGGCAAATTGCTATCAAGTATGCCTGGTCCCTACTGGATGCCTTCTGTGGGCCTTCAATTTATTATAACACAGGGGCACGGACAGCTGCTGTGTGTATGTTACATGTGTTGATGTTTCTACTATTTGATTACACCGAAAAATATACGATTACATAACCCCACGTTACCCTATAATGTACCCAGGAAGTTCCTTTGGCTTCCTGCTCTCTATGTCCTCAGCATTGGGAGTAGTATGTTATAGCTATCTTCACTGTGAGGGGGAATATGGAGCCCGGCGCAAAATGCTCCCTATCAAGTGCTTCCATGGTGGCGTGCCTCTTAAATCATGTATTCGGCCACATAGAACTACATTGAAAGGGATTTTGCTGCCCTGACAAAATTTGTTAACGTTCCTCAGGTGTCCAGTGAAGTTGCATAGACCTCCTGTCCAGCAAGGTATAAGCTTTTAGGAGGACTTGATGTAGTCTGATCACAGGGTGGTTATTACTAGATATGGGAAACTGCAATGTGTACCAGAAGTGAACACAGCAAGGAAACTTCATATTCTAAACAGTTATCATGGTGCAATATGATCATAGATCAGATTCTGAAGTACAAGCACCTGTGTGTTGGCATACACATAAAATGCAAATTGATTCACCAAAATGCATCTTCTGTGGGGAAGGCAGAGTGTTGGACTGGGCTGTTGCGGCTCACTCGGGAATATGGAAGCAGGGCCCACCAAATGGGTTTATGGGCAGACCAAACATCTTACTCCTTAGTTGGGCTCCTATTGTTTAATCAAATGCATTTCTTATGGTGCTGTTTGGTGCCGACCCGCCATGTAACGTGTGTACGAACAGCCGATTCGGCCAATTATTGGCCTGTGTATGGACACTTACATTCCGAAACGGCCACTTTTTTTCGGAGTCCACCTGTGGATCGGCAGCGATCTCCGAACAACGGCCGATCTACATTACACAGGCGATTATTGTCCAAAACGGACGTGGGATTACATTTGAGTGAAGCCGATCGATTTGATGATAGCTCAAAATGGTTAAAAACTGTTTTTCAGTTTTTACAATTGAAAAACGAAAACCGGGCTAGATGAAAAATTTTCTGCCAACCCTCTTCAGTCCCATCTCTCCCACAGAGGCTCAAGGTGGGAGGCCTTCGAGCTTTTTTCCGATTGGATTTCTGATCATTGGCACCGATCGGAAATCAGATCAGAGGACATTAGCTGTGTAAAGCCTTCGTCACACGTTGCATAATTGTCCCGGTACGATGACTCCGCGAACAGCATCGCACAATAGTTGGGACGAAATATAATCATCAACGATCATCAAAGACCAACCCGTTGAACTATTGTTTGGCTTTTTCCTATGATCATCTGGTGGATTTGTTTCTGCCGATTATCGATATTTGTAAACATGGTCGGCAGATTACATTACACTTTCTACAAAAAAAATATAAAAGGCTCATGCGCTGCTTTCGTAATTGCGCGAAGATACGAAACGTTACGTTATGTAACAACATCTAGTTTCTAACGTCTTATCATGGGTGCTATTGTTTCTGTGTGTACAGATGTCGTTTTCAATTATGAGGATTAACGATCTGCATCCTTTCAATTGTAGATTAGATAACCTTTCAATTTAAATTGGACTTGCCTTGCAGTATTCAGGACCTTAGATAATTCCATGTTTCACTAATATTAGATTCTGCCAAGTAAATTTGGGGTGTCTTTGGAAATTTCTTTAAAAGCCTTTGTGTCTGGGGGTATGTGAGGTACCTAATTTCATCTTTGTTTAATTTTTTAAATCTGATCTTCATAAGTTTGTACAACCCAATTGCTCTAGGACCCTGCAGACGTAATAATATTCCCTTATCCCTTTTTTTGTGTGGATTTGTTTTCCCTCCCTCCCCTCCTTTTTAGTTTCCTAAAATATCCTTTATTTTATAGTTTAGATTCATTTAAAATATTGGACTATAAACCTTAAAAGAAGCAATAAGAATCCTAGAAAAGAATTCACCTTTTATACTGACAACTAACTTATTTTCCATACATCGGAAGTTGAGATCCCTCCCCTCTTCTCAATATCCACAGCCAGCTAACTCCTGCCTCTAGCCCTGCTTCCACGTTACCAAACTCCTTTCTAACCAGGGGGTTTGGCACTGAATGATGAACAGCGGAGAAGGCTATGCACAGCCCAGAGTGGGGCACATCCACTTCTAGATCCTTCGACACCATGTTTTAACACTATGATAGTTGGCTCCAGTTCTTTTCTTATGTTAGCTGTGATTCTGGAACCCTTAGAAGATGTAGTGATTGACCGGTATGACATCCCTAATATTTTTCCTCGAGAGGTCCAGATGGGACTTTGTGCGCTAACCACTACAATGGAACCTCAAAAATGGAGACAAATTTGACTCCGGTATTTTATTCTATATGCTAACTCCATTTAAATGCTATCCTTCACTTGGTTTTTTCATAGATACCCTGTAAGCTTTTTTTTTTTTAATTATCTTTCCTGAATTTCTGTTTCCTTTAGATTGTCTTGCACTTTTCCCTTTCTTTTGGGGTTTAACATATATTCTGATTTTGTATTTCCCTCCCATTGTCCTTTAAAAAATTTTTGTTTGCACTAATTGAGCTTATATTAATATCAAAGATCTGTTGGATTTTAATTCCCATTTGAACTTTGCAAGATAATGGAATTGGTAAATGAATTGTCCAATTATCAGATCGCCAATGGCTCTTAATTTTTGTTATGTAGACAGTTTTGGTTAGCAATATGGAAAAGTTAGAAAGTTTCTGGAACTGTTTCAGGAGATCTTAACCACATTAGGTGATTCATTCAGACCATGTTCCTTTGTATACAATTTTAAACCATTCATCCTCCAGCACCATGGTCACTGCGAACTGTGAGATAGGTATTTTTTTGGAGTTAATAAGGGACATTTTCCATTGAGGATAGTTTAGCAAAGAGCACTAAGAAAGGAAAGTGTAGGCCGAGAAGACAGAATGTGTATTCAGGATCTTCCCCCCAACCCACTAAATGCCTAGCTAGGCCTGTGTTAGAGGCTGAAGTTTAAAGGGGCGTGTTGTTTCTCAAAGTGATGTGTTTTGTAACGTGGCTAAGCCAAAGCGGCAGGGTTGCATTGAGTTCTAATGTTTCAAGTGGCCGAACTTTCTATAGGTGATAAATACACTATAATCATCTGGCTCATCTATGCTGCAAGTCATTTAAACATTTTGTTTCTTTTGGCATTCCAATAGCACATGGTGTAAACTTAACACCTGGTCGCTATTAACACAATGCTAATGAATGTTACAATAAAGTTGATCTTCCCTTTAATCTCCTTCTAATCTTTTGGAAGTTTAGAAGATGTTAAGACAATGTGGATAAAGGGGATCAGCCGCTTTTATGTATATTTGCCTTGCAGGCATTGTTAATGTAGCAAACCTGACAAAATACAGAGTTAGGTGTGGTATGGCGTGTGTGTACCCTTTTTATATATATCTGTCAGGTTGCAAAGGCCATGGCACTTTTCTTTCTATCCTACTTGACCCTCCTCTGCTTTCGACACAGTCGTCATTCCTCCTAATGCAGATATTTCACTCTTTGGCAATGAGTAGCTCCTGGTTCTATTCTGATCTCTGACCAAACTTACTCTGTATCTTATGACTAAACTTCAAGTCCAATTGCTCTAATTGAATACAACAATATCTTATCTTTGCTAACAACACCTCTTCTCGGTTTCCTATTCTATCTCTCTGACCAAACTTACTCTGTATCTTATGCAACAACACCTCTTCTCCAGTTCCTCTTGGTTGGGGTGCCACCCCAGGGGTCTGTTCTTGGACCTTTCTTATTCTCCCTCTACACTATTTTCCTTGGAGATGTCCATTAGCTCTTTTGGCTTCAAGTATAATTTATATGCCGATAACACAATCTACTTGTCAACACTATGTAACTCCGACATCCTAGCACGTTCTCCGACTACTCCTTGCCATCTCCTCCTGGATGTGGCACGCTACCTCCAATCAATCTTTCTTAAACTTCACTATCAGTTTCCACCTTAACCTGTCTGTTCCCATCTTTCTCAACCTCTTGTTTGACAATACCCCCATTTTCCCTGTCCAAGTCGACTGCTGTCTATGGTAATTTCTCTTCGAACCACATTCACTAGTTGCGAAACCTGCCACTTTTTCTTTCGCAATATAGGCAAACATTGCATTCTTTTCTCTCCCGACGACCCTATGATAAGCATGGTCTCATCTATCGTTCCTGGCTTATTGCAACCTGTCAACCTGCCCGTACCCTCCCTCATCGCAGACCAGCTCCTGTACTGAACCCCCCACTTGTAACTGCTTCTCTCAACTTAAACCTTTTTCTCTTGTTGTTCCCCTCCTCTGGGATTCTATTCCCTCTCTAAGTCAAAAAAACCTCTATTAAAGAGTTTAAATCTGCCTTACATCCTACCTATCTTTACCCAGTACAATACCAAATTCAGTGTAGCCGCTTACGACGACACGGGCTGTAGCTGTGTACATGTTTTGGACGCAAGGTCCTTTCTCAAGCTTGAGGAAAGGACCTCACGTCCGAATATATTAGCACGATTTTGTATTGTACTGATTATATTTATTACACAAATTGGTGGAACTGGAGTAGTGTGGCCTACAGGACCTCAGCTCAGTACTTGGGCCCTCAACTTACCCAGATTATCTGGTAACCATCACAGTATATGATTGTTTTATTTTTGCACTGCAATTCCGTCTCACTCCAGCACGTTTATACCATTCCATTGTATCGTAGGGTTCCCCACCTACTAAGCTCTACAGGGCCAAGTGGCCACCTACCGTCTTGTGGCAATTTCTCTAGGCACTTCTATTTAAATAATTTATATATTGATGTACGAACTATCTATGTAATTTGTTTCCCCTTGTATGACTTTATTGTAAATTTGATACTGTCCAGCCTCTGCGTCCCCGTGGCGCTTTATAAATAAACTATTCATAATATATTGAAGTATGTTGTAAAAGAGAAATCATCACCAAAGGGAACTGCATGCCTGGAAGAATTATTAGGCAGTGGAACCTGGCGAGCACTGTTTTGTAGTGACCTTATTTTGAAAGAATATTGTCTCCTTTACACAAACTACATGGCACATAAACCATTGGATACAATATGGTAAATAGTAAATACGGGCACTCTGACTATGTTTGTCTCTGGATCATCCCTGCAAGTTCTTACCTTTCTTTACTATAATCTTCAACTTTTGGTGGATATTGGAAGTTTATAGTTCTACCATAAGCTAAAAGCGCAGCACAGTAGAGATTGCCTTGTCTTTTTATTATGGATTAACATGACCTTTCTTCCCTTATACCCCCAGTTATGACAGGGTCGCAGGGGGCTGGTTTTGTAGGTGTGGACGTCTGCATTACTGCCTGGACCAGGGATTCTGGGAATGTGCGTGAATGAGAGGAGAAAATTAATGTGCCCCCCCACTTGGGTATGGCAGCATCGTAGTGCGTAAGTAAGAATATCTTCCTGTATATAACCAAGGGCATGAAGGCCATTCATAACTCATACCATTATGTTTTCAGGTCCAACTTCATCTGTTTGTTGTTCAGTATGTTTCCCCTCTATTGCTGCCTCTGTTCCTTCATCTGCCTTGTAGCATTGTCATAACTCTATTGGTGCTTGTATTATTGTCGCTGAACGCTGTATCATAAATATATGGTTCTTTTCACTGCGTTAGGTACCATCTGATTTTCATATTAACGGCACTGCACCGAAAAACATTTGCTCCTATAATACATATACCCTTTAATATGTAAGCCTATGTTTACTCTCAAGGAATCACGGAACACAGTAAATGACCACCTCTTTAATACTGATGTCAGTTTGCAGTACAGTGGCTCTGAATACAGCTAACTACTTGTCCCCCATTTCTAATCGGGGGGGGGGGTTGGGGGGGGGGGGGGGGGGTGGGGGGGGTTTGGGGGGGGGGCTGTTTAGTACATTTCCTGCAAAAAAACAATGTAACCATGTATGGCTCTAGACTTGCCACTTCCTTTACCAAATATATAAGTTGGTTTAGCCTTGAGCAGGAGTCAATTGACTAACATATGATCTTCCATATATTAAAATTCCGCCATTACTCTTAGCTTCTATGTTGCCCATTTTCAACTACACCTTCTAACCCACCAGCGGATGATCCCTGCCGATGCCACTCTCTACTTTGACCTACTCCCAGGACATTGGACAATAATGACGAAGTGCAGATAATAAGCTTAACAAGCCCCTCCCGTGTACGCAGGTGTTTAAGGCTCAGACTTGGAGTACATTACATGGGACACTTCTTGATGGGACCCCATTTCGACTCAAGGTACTTTAAAACATTACACTAATTTTCTATGTGCATACCAGAATTCAGTTTATGTGATTCTCTATTGAGTCCCTATACTACTAATTTTATTTACCGTTAATGAAACTTAAATATTTAACATATGGTCTTGAATTATAAGCATAACGAAACATACGGTAGCATATTTCTAATAATGCAATAAAGTAGAATAGAACTCATTTTCCCTTTTGAACTATATTTCCGAGGGAGGTAGAGACAGTACTGTAACCCATCATGAAAGCAATCAAATAACACAGCTACAGCTCTCCCTTTCACCCCCTGCTATGGACCTTTCCTTTCTGTTGAAAGCTTGATACACACAAGCACATATTTGTGGGCCACCGACAATTTTTTGGTTCTTTTGCTGCAAAATCAGATGAATGACATCGACGATCAGTAATCATCTGCGTTGCTACTTCAGACAACCTATACTGTGTTGGCCTGGCAAAAATAGCTGTACCAACCTAATGCAGTCATACATGCATAATAGAGGCACTAAATTCTTGGAACTCGATGTGGGATATTATCCAACATTTAAGTTATGACAACCCTTGTCTGTCTACTCATTAATGAGTCTTCTATATTTATATATGTATTTGTTTTTTTTTTTTGCTTGGTGCAGCTACCGCCGCTCTAGCACATTGATACTATGTGTGGTCAGTCTGGTTGATAACAGGCATGGACATTGGTCTTCTTGGCATGTTGTGGCTGGGGAAAAAAGTCACTAGTCCAATTCCACCCGTTCCTGGCTTTATGGAGAAAAGGATATGGTACAAATATTTTTTAATATATAATATATATTATATATATATATATCTATCTATTATATATATATATATATAGATAAATATATATATAATTTATCATCGCCTATTGCTATACTATATTTTCTCTATTAGTTTCACATTTATAATATATATAATAGATATCTCATATATATACCGGTACCAGGTGTTAGGACTCAGACTTGTGCGATACCATTACAATGGAACATATATATATATACATATATACATATATAGATCGCATGATATGTGTGAATAAACATACGTTTGTGGACAGACCTTGGAGTGCATCTCTACGTTATTATATATATATATATAATTATATATATATATATATACGAAAAGTTATATTTTTACGGAGATGCATTGAGTTTTCCTAGGAGCAACTAATTAGGTGGAAGGGTATTACCCTATTACACATAGTGACGGTTTATTATGTATTTGTGTAATTATCACTATTTATTAAATCACCGCAACAATAATCCAACAAAGTATCGTACTACTACTTACTACTGAATACAAATAAATGATATATACAATTAATAAAGTATACTTACTACTTGACGCCACGCCTAGTGGAATGGAAAACAAAAAATGGTAGGTGTTAGGCCACACCTCTAGGATTTCTACATGGGACTCCATGTAGACACTAAAAGGAAGTGGGAATTTTTACCAACATCCAATGAGGTTCTGATCTTACCTGTTAGCACATCTAAAAATTCTCACTTTCCATGACAAGACAGAAGTGTAAGGAAGTCCTGTATTACACCCAATTAGGTTGCTGTTTGTAAAACATGTGACATGTCTTAGCCAATTATAAAGTCTTCAGCTCTCCCCCCCTCCATAAACGTAATGAAGATAAACCATTGTTGCTAGACAAGAGTGGATGTCTGTATATGATAAAATGACTTTGCATGTCTCTTAAACTACCCAGCATTAGAGAGATGCCAGTTTTCCCCTTTTTTCCATATTTAACAACACGAGTCTGTGAGGTACAACTTTATAAAAAAGTGTATTTAATTTTATACCCTATGGGGATGTGCTTTTAGCTTCATTACAACCTCTCTCCATAATCTGTATACCAATCACAATCCTGGCTGTGCTAACCACATGTGATTGTAAATTGAACTTGCGTGGAAATCTGATAAGTACACTTATGCATGTTGATCCTGGCTCCTGTTGTAGTGTCCAGGTTTCAACCCCATGGTTCCCAAACTATTTGTTTGAACTTTATTGTGACGAATTTGCCATGGTCTCTTCTCAGACCAGCAGGTTAATCCACTTATCTTCCATGGAAAAGCTGTCAGTACGTGGTTTGGATGTGTACTCCTACTGCCCGGAAAAAGAAAAAAAGTTGACCTACACAAACCTTCCCTAAACCATATAATAATTGCTATGGATGTAAGGGAAGGGCAATGACTCACTTGCAATATTCAAACCCTTTGGGTAGGAATGCTAAAGCATGGGCTTTTAATGTCGTAAGTCCAGTACAAAGGGATTTATTCCAGGATGTATTAAAACTACATTTTATCGCATTCCTGTGCACCAGGGAATGCTAGATTTGTAGTTTTAAACATGTGAAAACGTGTCAACACCCATGCTCTATATCATTACACTGTATGCATCTTCATACATTCATTAGCCAATGGGACAAAAATAAACTTACTACAAGAATGGCTGGGAGTTGACCCTGCTCTCTACCATTAGGATGACTTACATCAGACACATGCATTTAGCTACCGGCAATAATTAGATCCTTTGCATGCCCCCACCCATTTCTTTGGAAGTGAGAGATGTGTATGTGTTATTTAATATGGCAATACTATTATAACTAACTGATCTGTGAGGTCCCTTCTGTTATAGAAGGCTCTACTTATAGCTAATCACTATCCTGTGCTGTTCTTACCCCATAATGTTGAATATCTGGACCTGCTATGGCAAATCTATTAAAGTAATCCTGTATGTTAATCCTGGGTCCGGTAAAGGTCTTGGTTTGTCACTGGTGCTGTTCAGTTTGATCTGTGCATTGTTACGAATTGTTCTGGGTCTGTCTTGCATTTCAATAGATAAGGGAGGGGTATGTGGTGTGTTTCGATCATGTTATGTGCTGGGATTGCCCTGGGTCCTTTGGACTTTCAGAATCCTAACATTTGAGTCCTCCCCCTGGACACTGCTGGGATGTAAAGGGAAGCAATGTTTGGAAAGGACCTGATAACCTACCGCTGAAAGGAGTAACGCCTCCTCTCTGGCCTACAGCTAATAGCTAAGCATAAGAGGCGAGGCAAAAGACCGAATCCCGAATACTTTATGTTGTGCACTTTGTTTTTTTGGTATCCCTCAAAACCAGGACCCGAAACTTTCATAAAAATAATACAAATGGTGCTGGATTCCGTATAAGGTCTTGGGTGTCCAATGGTGCTGTTCAGTTTTGCTCTGTCTTGTTAACAGACTTGTACGGCACAACACAAAATTTCACTGACCCAAACTTCAATAAAAATAGCTACAAATGGTGCTTTTTAGGTTGACCTGCACATTGTGGCAGGATACCTGGCAAAACACAAAATTTTTCCACTGTATTAAACAGATTATAGGATAAAAAAAAAAAAATGATAAATTATGAGCTGTTTATAAAATAGAGCAATGATCACAAACAAAGCTAAAGTTTAAATAGCATTGTTTACGTTCTGTATCCTTTGCTTCCTCAGGACTGTCATCCCTCCTCAGGCTTCTCTGGTGTTTGATTTTCTTCTAATTGATCTTCATAATCCTAAAGATGGTATAACCATAGAAAACCAGATGTTTCCCCAGCCATGTAAACGGCAAGGCAGTGACTGGAGATTATGTTCGTTACATTACATGTGACACTTATGGACTGGAGTATTTTGATTCAAGGTGGGGGGGGGGGTTGGGGATATCACGATTGATCTCCCGATACAATATGGAATTCCGTTATTCACTTGTTACTCAGAAATAAAAAAGATAACTTTAAGGATGTTACACTTAAGGGGCCTATACACTACTTGATTTTAGATAGATATCTGTTTGTTTATAGATTAATTTCTAATATAATATGTCTTCCTAGTCGTATGGTGATCATTAGAGTATCTTATTGGCTACACTCTTGGTAAGAAATATGTGACATTAGGCCTCCTACAGTTTGTTTTCAATTTACCCCTGGTTTTGTAATATTCAAAGTCCAGAATTACTCAGTGTCAGATGATCCACAGTGTTACAGGTGAATCCCCCAGTGGGGCCCCAGCCATTTACTCAGAGATACAAGTAACAGTAAGACGCATTTTAGTAATAGGAGTCAGATAGATTATGTAAAGATGATATAGAGATAGAACATTTTTAGTAGGCCCCTGGTGTCAATTTCTTAGTGGGCCCCAACAGTTCGTCTGACACTGGTCTCACTCTGCCCAGTTCTTTCAGACCAGGACTGTAGCCTGATTGCCAGTGGGAAGACTGCTTCTTGTAGACTGTATCTTCCCACTAATAACTCCTGGATCAAAAGGAGGCCAAGACTGGCAGCACACTGAGACTTTGATAGTTTGATTTTGGTAAATATTCAACAACCAATATACGGTTTAAGATCCACCTGAGTACTAGTATATGGAGCATTAATTTTGCCTTTAAAATGTAGATTTCAATCAGATCTAATAGGATTATAATAGAAGAAGCATCCATACGATTTTTGCTTAGGGCAATACCACATTGTAGTTTAACGATTTGATTAAATTTCACATGCAGAGAAAATCACAATGTGGTTCTTTGCAGCTACTCCATGAACAGACATAGCAACACTACATTGGCGATGGGTACATTATCCGGGGATGGACTCTGGGCTACAAGGCGTTGTGTTGGAGAGTGGAGAAGAATCATCATTCCCCCTCATCTTGGGTAGGTTAAAAAAGGTGCAGTATGTTTTTTGTTTCCTTTTTATAACCTGAATACAGCTTGGCTCATCTCCTCTCCATGCCCCCTAGACCATTCTATATAAGGACTAGGCCACACTACGCATTGCACATGCGATCGACATTTTTTGAGCCAATCACGTGTTACCATAAAAAATGGGCAAATCGTCATGTACATCGCCCACACAATACGTGTGTGAATTGCGTGTGCATTCCGATGCGTTGCAGTGTGGCCTTGCCATGTTTTATTTACGGATTAGTCTGTGTGAATGAGCCATGAGAAATGGCAGCCAACGATGACAATCATGTTTGCCGCTCAGCAGGCATCGTCTCGTCAATCGACCAGGAGGCACCATGAGTCCCACCTGATGGCCACGCACCGTACGACTACATCCTAACAGCCTTTATTTAGACTTCTGACATTAACAAAGTGATTAGCACCCACATGCTGATGTTATTTTTGTCACTATATTTAAAAAACCCATTTGAAGATACTAACGGATCTGTTAAATTCTATTCTAAATATTTGAAATATTAAATAACAGTAGAGATAGATGAGCTTTTGCTTCCGTTATTTAATAAGGTAATAAAGTGTGAAAGTCCAGTGAAATATTAAATCCTCTATACTGTTTTTAAGGACTTTGCTTATTTGCTATTTCACCTTAGGCATACTATTGCCTAATTTTCGCTAGACAGAGGTTCCTCCTCGTTGAAAACTCTGAATACTTTTACTTCTTATAAAAAACTGCTAGTATGTTTAAACCTTTTTAAATGTTCTGGAGGGCCTCACTAAACTACAGCCTATCACGCTACTTCCTGAGTAAAAACACCTTGCACCATCCATCTTGAGCGGAGTTAAGCTTAAAAATGTTTTAAGCTTAGTAAAAAGGATCCTAGAGGTTTGGGAAATTAGCCATGTATGACCTGTCTAAGCTACATTCCACTAGGGAATGTTTGTGGTGCGATGTCAAGCATTGTCATCGCACCAATACGCGTTGCTCATAGCAAGTGAATGTCCCGTTCACACCCGTGAGCTGCGATGTTGTTGCGTTGCGTGCAACGCCCTGCCAGCAGCAGTTTTCGCGTTATCGCCTAGCGTGTCCCGCACTTTCAGGGACCATAAGTGTGAACATAGCCTAAGGGGTAGAACGAAAAGACTCAAGTTCATGCGATTCTCTCTCCAACATCCAAAGTATTCCCAGGAATCTGCAGTCTTGGGTATTCGATGTCCCATATAATTGACTTCCACAATCCACAGATTCTGTGGAAATTTAGGTGACATACAAACCAGATATCTGCAACACTTCAACTAGAACTGAGACTTCATTTGGTTTCTTATAACTGCTCAATTGCTGGATGGAACACATCTCTTCTCTTCGTGGAGTATTGTCCAAAAACATAATTTATCTGTATTTAGATTAGGTCCCCTGTTTGCCCCTACATTAACTAAAACTTACTTACATTTATAGAATCTTCTTTAACCCCCACTCCCACTTGATCCACTAAATTCAACTATCATTTAACTACCCCATGCCCATATTTATCACCCATACATTAGACACTGACCTATTCGTTTTGATATTATGGGGCGATGCCATAAATAGGCGAAACATTTGCCTATGGCTATTAGTTTGCAGCAACCAATCACTGTTTCCAACCTGAAGTAGCCTAGTAATAAGCAAACATCTGCTTGGATGCTGTAGACTCATACACAGTCCCACTACATCAGAGCCCAATATTTTTTCGCATACTTACTGTGGCTTCTTTTAAACTCTCACTAATGGTAAAACTTCCACTCCATTCGAGGCATGACTACAATACCCCCAGCGGTTTACTCTGGAACAATCAAAGTGATTGATGGATTGGAGACAGGCCTTTTTAGAATGTTGCATTGAGACGGAGATATGTGATTGTGCCACCTCATTTGGACCGACAGAATGGAGGTGAGTATGTTTTCAGTATTTTTCTAGCTTTTCCAGAACTGATAATAATCAGGTTGTAAGAGTTTTTTTTCATTGGAATACAACATTACGTCCTATAAACAGCAAAGGTTGCAGACTCTCTGATTTCCACCCCTTCGGGGTGGGGTAAATGTAACAGTTTAAACCTGTATTTAAGTGACTATGAGCGACTAGGCACATGTTGCCTTCTTTATAAGAAAAGTATATCTGTTGTAATTCAGTTGTTCAACTGGGCTTGAAGTTTAGTTCTTGAAGACATGTCTCACTAGTCACCTGACTGGCTTGACTTACCCAGCGTGCGGCAGCCGGATTTGGAGTTAAGCAACAGGAGATTTACTGCACTGCTGGAATCAAGGAAAACCATGTCCTGAGCCCGGGTCCTCAAATAGATAGATAGATAGATAGATAGGTAGGTAGGTAGGTAGATATCCGACCATATAGTAAAATGCAGAGCACTCATAGGACTTGTGCAAAATCTTTCAAAAATCTTTAGTGAGATGTCATGTAGTACACTTGTGAAAAGATTATGCGATTTTAGCGAAAATGCACTGGTTTTATCAAAATGTACCTGTATGTGAATGGTTAATGTGGTTTAACTTTTGAATTTGTGATGTCACTATTAGGGGAGGGGTATATGCTATATGAGTGGGTTGTTTGCACCTGCAGATACATAGCTTAAGAAAGGTCTGAGACAAAGACCGAAATGTCGCTACCTGTTTGTTACACATGTAATAAAAGTTGAAAGATTTTGCACAAGTCCTGTGAGTGCTCTGCATTTTACTATATGCCCAGTATCACCTGAAGGTAGAGTGCACACTACTCTTATATTAGATACATAGATAGATCTTGAGAACGGCCTTTGCTGGGCCGAAACGCGTCGATAAGACGTGCAAATAAATATTGCACTTTTGAAGAGACCCTGGAGTGCATGGTTATAACTGCATGTATTACTTATTATGGAAGCACCCGGGCAGCTGACTCGAGTGGAATAGGTGTGCCACTCCCACTTGGTTATTGTTTAGATAGATAGATTGATAGATAAACAGATAAGTAGATGATAGGTAGATAGATATGTAGGTAAGTAGATAGATAGGTAAGTAGATAGATAGGTAGGTAAGTAGATAGATAGAAAGATAGATAGATAGATAGATAGATAGATAGATAGATAGATAGATAGATAGGTAAGTAAGTAGATAGATAGGTAGGTTGGTAAGCAGATAGATAGGTAGGTAGGTAGATAGATAGGTAAGTAGATAGATAGATAGATAGATAGATAGATAATAGGTAGATAGATATGTAGGTAGATAGGTAGATAGGTAAGTAGATAATAGATAGATAGATAGATAGATAGATAGATAGATAGATAGATAGATAGATAGAATGGCAGAGATTAGATAGATATATAGATAGAAGCATAGATACGAAGATAGATAGATAGATAGGAGGATAGATAGTAGTATAGGTCAGCCGTACATAGTAATAGATAATAGATTAGATAGATAGATAGATTAGATAGAATGGCATTAGAGATAGATAGATAGATAAGCATAGATAAGTAGATAGATAGAATCATAGATAGATTAGATAAGATAGATAGAATAGGCATAGATTAGATAGATAGACATAGATAGATAGATTGGATAGATAGATAGATAGATAGATAGATAGAATGGCATAGATTAGATAGGAGAGATAGATAGATAGATAGCATGGCATAGATTAGGATAGATAGATAGATAGATAGAATGGCATAGATTAGATACAGATAGATAGATAGATATATAGATATGATAGATAGATAGATAGATAATGCAGAGATAGATAGATATGGTAAATAGAATGGCATAGATTAGATAGATAGGTAGATAGAATGGCATAGATTAGATAGATAGATAGAATGGCATAGATTAGATAGATAGATAGATAGATAGATAGATAGATAGATAGGAATGGCATAGATTAGATAGATAGATAGATAGATAAAATGGCACTAGATTAGATAGATAGATAGATAGAATGGCATAGATTAGATAGATAGGTAAATAGAATGGCATAGATTAGATAGATAGGTAGATAGAATGCATAGATTAGATAGATAGGTAGGTAGGTAGATAGATAGGTAAGTAGATAGATAGATAGATAATAGGTAGATAGATATGTAGGTAGATAGGTAGATAGGTAAGTAGATAAAAGATAGATAGATAGAATAGTATAGTATAGTATAGTATAGTATTTGAGGTTGAATAAAGACATACGTCCATCCAGTCCAACCCATCTAGCATATCCTCATTCCTGCCTAACTGTGATCCAGAAGGCGAAAAAAAAGGAATGGCAGATTAGATAGATAATAGATAGATGGCGAGATTAGATAAGATAGGTAGCATAGAAGGCATAGATTAGAATGATAGATAGAATAGATATAGATAGATAGATCGAATGGCATCGATGTAGATAGATAGATAGATAGATAGAAATGGCATAGATTAGATAGATAGATAGATATAGAATGGCATAGATTAGTAGATAGGTAAATTAGAATGGCATTAGATTAGATAGATAGGGTAGATTAGATAGGCATAGATTAGATTGGATAGAATAGGATAGATAGATAGATAGGATAGATAGATAGATAGATAGAATGGCATAGATTAGATAGATAGATAGATAAATGGCATAGATTAGATAGATAGATAGATAGAATGGCATAGATTAGATAGATAGGTAAATAGAATGGCATAGATTAGATAGATAGGTAGATAGGAATGGCATAGATTAGATAGATAGGTAGGTAGGTAGATAGATAGGTAAGTAGATAGATAGATAGATAGATAATAGGTAGATAGATATGTAGGTAGATAGGTAGATAGGTAAGTAGATAAAAGATAGATAGAAAGAATAGTATAGTATAGTATAGTATAGTATAGTATTTGAGGTTGAATAAAGACATACGTCCATCCAGTCCAACCCATCTAGCAATATCCTCATTTCCTGCCTAACTGTTGATCCAGAGGAAGGCCAAAAAAAAAGAATGGCAGAGATAGATAGATATATAGCGATGGCAGAGCTTAGATAGATAGGTGATAGAATGGATAGATGAGATAGAAGATAGATAGATAGATAGAATGGCATAGATTAGATAGATAGATAAGATAGATAAATGGCATAGATAGATAGATAATAGATAGAAGATATAGATAGTAGAAAGATAGATAGATAGAATGGCATAGATATAGATAGATAGGGTAAATCAAGGCAGATTAGATAGATAGGTGATAGAATGGCATACATTAGATGTAGATAATAGATAGATCGATAGATAGATAGATAGATAGAATGGCATAGATTAGATAGATAAATAGCATAGATAGATGATAGATAGAATGGCATAGATTAGATAGATAGATGAGATAGATAGAAGGATGGATTAGATAGATAGATAGATAGATAAATTGGCATAGATTAGATAGATAGATAGAAAGAATGGCATAGATAGATAGAGGATAGGTAAATAGAATGATAGTAGATTAGATAGGATAGGTAATAGACAGAAGATAGATTAGATAGAATGCATAGATTAGATAGGATAGTAGAATAGACTAGATAGATAGATAGATAGATAGAATGGCATAGATTAGATAGATAGATAGATTTAAAATGGATAGATTAGATAGATAGATAGATAGAAATGGCATAGATTAGATAGATAGGTAAATAGAATGGATAGATTAGATAGATAGGTAGATAGAATGGCATAGATTAGATAGATAGGTAGGTAGGTAGATAGATAGGTAAGTAGTAGAGAGATAGATAGATAATAGGTTAGATAGATATGTAGGTGTAGATAGGTAGATAGGTAAGTAGATAAAAGATAGATAGATAGAATAGTATAGTATAGTATAGTATAGTATTTGAGGTTGAATAAAGACATACGTCCATCCAGTCCAACCCATCTAGCAATATCCTCATTTCCTGCCTAACTGTTGATCCAGAGGAAGGCAAAAAAAAAAGGAATGGCCAGAGTTAGATAGAATATAGATAGAATGCAGAGTTAGATAGATAGGTAGATAGAAGGATAGATTAGATAATGATAGATGGATAGATAGATAGATAGATAGATAGAATGGCAATATAGATTAGATAGATAGAGATAGATAGATTAGGATATGGCTAGATTAGATAGATAGATAGATAGATAGATAGATTAGATAGATAGATAGGACATGAGAGCATAAGATTAGATAGATAGGTAAATAGAATGGCATAGATTAGATGAAGGATCTGATAGATGGCATACATAGATAGATAGGATAGATAGATAGCATAGATATGATAGATGAATAGGCATATAGATTAGATAGATAGATAGATAGATAATAGAATGGCATAGATTAGATAGATAGATAGATAGATAGAATGGCTTAGATTAGATAGATAGATAGGTAAATAGAATGGCATAGATTAGGATAGATAGGTAGATAGAATGGCAGAGATTAGATAGATAGATAGATAGATAGAATGGCATAAATTAGATAGATAGATAGATAGGCATAGATTAGATAGATAGATAGATAGATAGAGATAGAATGGCATAGATTAGATAGATAGATAGAATGGCATAGATAGATAGGTAAGTAGATAGATAGATAGATAATAGGGTAGGTAGATATGTAGGTAGATAGGTAGATAGGTAAGTAGATAAAAGATAGATAGATAGATAGAATAGTATAGTATAGTATAGTATAGTATTTGAGGTTGAATAAAGACATACGTCCATCCAGTCCAACCCATCTAGCAATATCCTCATTTCCTGCCTAAATGTTGTCCAGAGGAAGGCAAAAAAAAGGATGGCAGAGATTAGATAAATATATAGATAGAATGGTAGAGATTAGATAATTAGATAGATAGATAGATAGATAGAATGGCAGAGATTAGATAGATAGGATAGATAGAATGGCATAGATTAGATAGATAGATAGATAGATAGATAGAATGGCATAGATTAGATAGATAGATAGAATGGCATAGATTAGATAGATAGATAGATAGATAGATAGAATGGCATAGATTAGATAGATAGATAGATAGATAGATAGAATGGCATAGATTAGATAGATAGATAGATAGATAGATAGATAGATAGATAGATAGATAGATAGAATGGCATAGATTAGATAGATAGATAGAATGGCATAGATTAAGATAGATAGATAGATAGATAGTAGATAGATAGATAGATAGAATGGCATAGATTAGATAGATAGGTAAATAGAATGGCATAGATTAGATAGATAGGTAGATAGAATGGCATAGATTAGATAGATAGATATAGATAGATAAGAATGGCATAGATTAGATAGATAGATAGATAGATAGAATGGCATAGATTAGATAGATAGAATGGCATAGATTAGATAGATAGATAGATAGATAGAATAGCATAGATTAGATAGATAGATAGATAGAATGCCATAGATTAGATAGATAGATAGACAGATAGATAGATAGATAGAATGGCATAGATTAGATAGATAGAATGGCTTAGATTAGATAGATAGATAGATAGGTAAATAGAATGGCATAGATTAGATAGATAAGGTAGTAGATAGAATGGCATAGATTAGATAGTAGATAGAATAGCAGAGATTAGAAGATAGATAGATAGATAGATAGATAGATAGATAGAATGGCATAGATTAGATAGATAGATAGATAGATAGATAGATAGGCATAGATTAGATAGATAGATAGATAGATAGAGATAGAATGGCATAGATTAGATAGATAGATAGAATGGCATAGATTAGATAGATAGATAGATAGAATGGCATAGATTAGATAGATAGATTAGATAGATAGATAGATAGATAGAATGGCATAGATTTAGATAGATAGATAGATAGATAGAATGGCATAGATTAGATAGATAGATAGATAGATAGATAGAATGGCATAGATTAGATAGATAGATAGAATGCATAGATGAGATAGAAGATAGATAGATAGAATGGCATAGATTAGATAGATAGATAGATAGATAGAATGGCATAGATTAGATAGATAGATAAGATAGATAGATAGAATGGCATAGATTAGATAGATAGGTAAATAGAATGGCATAGATTAGATAGATAGGTAGATAGAATGGCATAGATAGATAGATAGATAGATAGATAGAATGGCATAGATTAGATAGATAGAATAGGATGCATAGATTAGATAGATAGATAGTAGATAGATAGAATAGCATAGATTAGATAAGAAGATAGATAGATGCCATAGATTAGATAGATAGATAGACAGATAGAATAGATAGATAGATAGGCATAGATGATAGATAGAATGTTAGACAGTAAGATAGAGATAGGTAATAGAATGATAGATAGATAGATAGTAGTAGATTAGAATGGCATAGATGAGAGTAGATAGATAGAATGGCAGAGATTAGATAGATAGATAGATAGATAGATAGATAGATAGAATGGCATAGATTAGATAGATAGATAGATAGATAGGCATAGATTAGATAGATAGATAGATAGATAGAGATAGAATGGCATAGATTAGATAGATAGATAGAATGGCATAGATTAGATAGATAGATAGATAGATAGATAGATAGATAGATAGATAGATAGATAGAGATAGATAGATAGATAGATAGAATGGAATAGATAGATAGATAGATAGATAGATAGAATGGCATAGATTAGATAGATAGATAGATAGATAGATAAGATGGCATAGATTAGATAGATAGATAGAATGGCATAGATTAGATAGATAGATAGATAGATAGAATGGCATAGATTAGATAGATAGATAGATAGATAAGTAGAATGGCATAGATTAGATAGATAGATAGATAGATAGATAGAATGGCATAGATTAGATAGATAGGTAAATAGAATGGCATAGATTAGAAGATAGGTAGATAGAATGGCATAGATTAGATAGATAGGTAGGTAGGTAGATAGATAGGTAAGTAAATAGATAGATAGATAATAGGTAGATAGATATGTAGGTAGATAGGTAGATAGGTAAGTAGATAAAAGATAGATAGAATAGATAGATAGATAGATAGATAGATAGATAGAATAGTATGTATAGTATAGTATAGTATTTGAGGTTGAATAAAGACATACGTCCATCCAGTCCAACCCATCTAGCAATATCCTCATTTCCTGCCTAACTGTTGATCCAGAGGAGCGCAAAAAAAAAGAATGGCAGAGATTAGATAAATATATAGATAGAATGGTAGAGATTAGATAATTAGATAGATAGCTAGATAGATAGATAGATAGATAGATAGATAGGTAGATAGAATGGCATAGATTAGATAGATAGATAGATAGATAGATGATAGATAGATAGATAGATAGATAGATAGATAGATAGATAGAATGGCATAGATTAGATAGATAGATAGAATGGACATAGATTAGATAGATAGATAGAATGGCATAGATTAGATAGATAGATAGATAGATAGATAGATAGAATGGCATAGATTAGATAGATAGATAGATAGATAGATAGAATGGCATAGATAGATAGATAGAATGGCATAGATTAGATAGATAGATAGATAGATAGATAGATGGCATAGATTAGATAGATAGGTAAATAGAATGGCATAGATTAGATAGATAGGTAGATAGAATGGCATAGATTAGATAGATAGATAGATAGATAGATAGAATGGCATAGATTAGATAGATAGATAGATAGATAGAATGGCATAGTAGATGAGATAGATAAGATGAGATAGATAGATAGAAATGGCATAGATTAGATAGATAGATAGATAGACAGATAGATAGATAGATAGATAGATAGAATGGCATAGATTAGATAGATAGATAAAATGGCTTAGATTAGATAGAGATAGGTAAATAGAATGGCATAGATTAGATAGATAGGTAGATAGAATGGCATAGATTAGATAGATAGATAGATAGATAGATAGATAGATAGATAGATAGATAGATAGAATGGCATAGATTAGATAGATAGATAGATAGATAGATAGAATAGGCATAGATTAGATGATAGATTGAATGGCATAGATTAGATAGTAGATAGATGTAGATAGATAGATAGATAGATAGATAGAATGGCATAGATTAGATAGATAGATAGATAGATAGAATGGCATAGATTAGATAGATAGGTAGATAGAATGGCATAGATTAGATAAATAGGTAGATAGAATGGCAGAGATTAGATAGATAGATAGATAGATAGAATGGTAGATATTAGATAGATAGATAGATAGATAGATAGATAGATAGATAGATAGAATGGTAGAGGATAGATAGATAGAATAGCAGAGATTAGATAGATATATAGATAGATAGATAGATGATGGCAAGATAGATAGATAGAAAGGTAAATAGTAGGCATAGATTAGATAGATAGGTAGATAGAATGGCAGAGATTAGATAGATAGATAGAATGGCAAGAGATAGATAGCATAGATAGATAGATAGATAGATAGATAGATAGATAGATAGATATAATGGATAGAAATTAGAGATAGATAGATAGATAGATAGATAGAATAGATAGAGAGATAGATAGATAGATAGATGGATAGATAGTGATAGATAGAAGATAGGATAGAATGGCATAGATTAGATAGATAGATATAGATAGAGATTAGATAATAGAATGCATAGATTAGATAGATAGATAGGATAGATAGGCATAGATAGAATAGATGATAGATAGATAGATAGATAGATAGATAGATAGAATGGCATAGATTAGATAGATAGGTAAATAGAATGGCATAGATTAGATAGATAGGTAGATAGAATGGCATAGATTAGATAGATAGGTAAGTAGGTAGATAGATAGGTAAGTAGATAGATAGATAGATAATAGGTAGATAATAGGTAGATAGATATGTAGGTAGATAGGGAGATAGGTAAGTAGATAAAAGATAGATAGATAGATAGATAGATAGAATGGCAGAGATTAGATAGATAGATAGAATGGTAGAGATTAGATAATTAGATAGATAGAATGGTAGAGATTAGATAATTAGATAGATAGATAGATAGATAGATAGATAGAATGGCAGAGATTAGATAGATAGGTAGATAGAATGGCATAGATTAGATAGATAGATAGATAGATAGATGGCATAGAATAGATAGATAGATAGATAGATAGATAGATAGATAGATAGATAGATAGATAGAATGGCATAGATAGATAGATAGATAGAATGGCATAGATTAGATAGATAGATATGATAGATAGATAGAATGGCATAGATTAGATAGATAGATAAGATAGATAGATAGATAGATAGATAGATAGAATGGCATAGATTAGATAGATAGATAGATAGATAGATAGAATGCGCATAGATTAGATAGATAGATAGATAGATAGATAGATAGATAGATAAGATAGATAGATAGATAGATAGAATGGCATAGATTAGATAGATAGGTAAATAGAATGGCATAGATTAGATAGATAGGTAGATAGAATGGCATAGATTAGATAGATAAATAGAATGGCATAGATTAGATAGATAGATAGAATGGCATAGAATAGATAGATAGATAGATAGAATGGCATAGATTAGATAGATAGATAGATAGATAGATAGATAGATAGATAGATAGATAGATAGATAGATAGATAGATAGATAGAATGGCATAGATGTAGATAGATAGATAGATAGATAGATAGATAGATAGATAGATAGAATGGCATAGATTAGATATAGATAGATAGATAGATAGAATGGCATAGATTAGATAGATAGATAGATAGATAGAATGGCATAGATAGATAGATAGATAGATAGATAGATAGATAGATAGATGGCATAGATTAATAGATAGATAGATAGATAGATAGAAGATAGATAGATAGATAGATAGAATGGCATAGATTAGATAGATAGGTAAATAGAATGGCATAGATTAGATAGATAGGTAGATAGAATGGCATAGATTAGATAGATAGGTAGATAGAAAGGCAGAGATTAGATAAATAGATATAGATTAGATAGAAGATAGATAGATAGATAGATAGATAGATAGATAGATAGATGATGATAGAAGATGATAGATAGAATGGCATAGATTAGATAGATAGATAGATAGAATGGCATAGATTAGATAGATAGATAGATAGATAGATAGATAGATAGATAGATAGATAGATAGATAGATAGAATGGCATAGATTAGAATAGATAGATAGTAGATAGAAAGAAAGGCAGAGATTAGATAAATAGGTAGATAGAATGGCAGAGATTAGATAGATAGATAGATAGATAGATAGATAGATAGAATGGTAGATATTAGATAGATAGATAGATAGATAGATAGTAGATAGATAGATAGATAGATAGATAGATAGATAGATAGATAGATAGAATGGTAGAGGATAGATAGATAGAATAGCAGAGATTAGATAGATATATAGATAGATAGATAGATAGAATGGCAGAGATTAGATAGATAGATAGAATGGCAGAGATTAGATAGAAAGATAGGTAGGTAGGTAGACAGATAGATAGATGATAGATAGGTAGGTAGGTTGGTAAGTAGATATATAGATAGGTAGGTAGATAGATAGGTAAGTAGATAGATAGATAGATAATAGGTAGGTAGGTAATTAGATAGATATGTAGGTAGATAGGTAAGTAGATAATAGATAGATAGAAAATAGATAGGTAGGTAGGTAGATAGATGATATACAGATTGATAGATAATTGATAGATAGGTAGATAGATGTGTAGGTAGGTAGATAGATAGATGGATAGGTAGGTAGGTAAGTAGATAATAGATAGATAGGTAGGTAAGTATATAATAGATAGATTGATAGATAATAATTAGGTAGATAGATAGATGGATAGATAGGTAGGTAGACAGGAAAGTAGATAATAGATAGATAGATAGATAATAGGTAGGTAGATAGATAATAGATAGATGATATATAGATTGATAGATAGTAGATAGGTAGATATAAAGATAAATAGATGGATAGGTAGGTGGGTAAGTAGATAATAGATAGATAGGTAGGTAAGTAGACAATAGATTGATAGATAGATAGATAGGTAAGTATATTGATAAGTAGATAGATAGGTAGGTAAGAAGATAGAAAGATAGATAGATAAGTAGATAATAGATAGATAATATATAGGTAGGTAGGTATACAACCATATAGTAAAATGCAGAGCACTCACAGGACTTGTGCAAAATCTTGTTGCATACAGGGATAAACGATCTGTGAAACCAGTTGCCAAACATTTTCTGAAGAAGGGCCATACCATTTCTGACATGGAATTTATTGCTATAGACCATGTGCCGGTCCCACACAGGGGAGGGGATAGATCAAAAATTCTTTTGCAATACTATGAAACCAAATGGATTGAACGATCAATGTTTATTTAAATGCTTTCTGAATACTAGAGTTTGAATATGGGCTATATATTGTCCTTTAACTTGAACCCTGTGGAGTTGTGAAATATGTCCCTTGGAGAGATAGTATTATCATTATTATTTTTCTGTTACAGGACGTGTCTGAAGCTCTTATCAGTCTTACTAGTTTACAGTATATATGTTATTATGTAAGTTGTTGTTTAATAAGGAAGATTTTAACTTCACATGGGTTTTAATAAGGTATCATGAATGCACATTTTATTGAGGAATGCACTTTGTGATTAGCACTGTACATGGCACATCATTGCACTTTAGTCCGTATGATGCACTTTAGGTGCGTATTTTTAGTAGGTATTTAAGCACCTCTATATTTGGATGAGGCACTTTAGTGAGCCCGAAGTATGTCATAATTTGCAATTTATTGAGCTTTTTGTATGCACTCTATTGAGTTCATAATATGCACTTTAGTGAGATGTCATGTAGTACACCTGTGTAAGGATTATGCCATTTTAAGGATTATGCACTTTTTTAGCAAAAATGCACTGGTTTTGTCAAAATGTACCTGTATGTGAATGGTTAATATGGTTTATCTTTTGAATTTGTGATGACACTATTAGGGGAGGGGTATATGCTATATGAGTGGGTATTTGCACCTGCAGAAACATAGCTTGAGAAAGGTCTGAGACAAAGACAAGTTGAAAGATTTTGCACAAGTCCTGTGAGTGCTCTGCATTTTACTATATGGTTGGATATTCAGAGAATCTACAGCAGCACCCGGGCCCAGTATCACCTGAAGGTAGAGTGCACACTACTCTTATATTAGATAGGTTGGTAGATAGATAGATAGATAGATAGATAGATAGATAGATAGATAGATAGATAGATAGATAGATAGATAGAAAATGATATAATAGATAGGTAGATAGATAATAGATAGGTAGGTAGGTTGGTAGGTAGATAAATAATAGATAGGTAGGTAGGTGGTAGGTTAGGTAGGTAGATAGAGAGATGATAGATAGGTAGGTAAGTAGATGATAGATAAGGGAGGTGGGTAGGTTTGTAGATAGATAGATAGGTTGGTAAGTAGATAAGATAGATAGGTAAGTAGATAAGATAGTAGATAGTAGATTAGGTAAGGAGTAAGATAGATGATAGGTAGAGTAGCGAAGTAGGAAGGAGATAAGATAGATAGATAGATAGATAGATAGATAGATAGATAGATAGATAGATAGGTGGGTAGATATCCGATGAAGCCACCTTGATAAAGGTCCAAGAAGGGGGACCGAAACGTTGCTACTTATGTGTTTTGCACATTGAATAAAATTTAGTTTTTTTGCACAAGACCTGAGAATGCCTGGAACTCTTAGTTTATTGGATATCTGTGAACCAACAACCAGAAGCACCCAGGCAGATGGAACTATTGAAGGTAGAGTGCACACTTTTCTGTTTAACTAGGTGGGTAGATATATGGGTAAGTAGATAGATAATAGATAGGTAGGTAGGTAGGTAGATAGAGAGATAGATAGATAAAACCACCTGCCCATTACCTTGTAGTAAGTGTAGTGCAGGTACTGATAGGGGATCCGCCTTTGGAAGCCTTGCAGGGTCTCTCTGTCTGGGTACTGTTGCTGGAAGACCGGAAGGCTGCCCTTACATTTCCTCAGGCACACGGCTCTGACTAACACCCGACCGAACAGCTGCAGTTCAAGGCTCCACTCTGCCCGCTCTGTACCAATCTCCAGCACGGAGTACAGATGGGAACCGTCAGACTCACCGGAGCAGCTCTGCCCGCAGAAAGCTTCGCTGTCCCGCAGTAATCGGTGAAGCCTCAGACTGGATTCCAGAGCGCGAGCCGCTTCTTTCCACTTCTCACCCTCATACAGCTCCAGCGCTTGGGCATAGGTGGGCTGCAGGGGTCGGACCTCGGAGCGGGGGAAACCCCGGAAACTGTACTGCTCATATTGGGCTCCGCACTGGGAAAAGAACAGGAGAGAAACCAATGGGACGGCGGGAAGAAGTGAGAACATAGTGTACTGACAGCGCGAGAGATGGGACTGCCACCCCTACACTCAGTGGGAGATCCCGTACTACAGGGAGTGGAGGGTGAAGGGAGGAACCACACAGGGTTACTTTAGGGGAACAACATTCACCCCTTTAGCAGGACAATTAGTTAATAAAGATGTAAAAAAAAAAAAAAAACTCCCTTAACCAGCTGAATGGGATCACCCAGGTTAATAAATTCACCGGCCTTATAGCAGCGATGGGATTGTCAACGAATTGGGGTTACGACTTCAAGGCAACCGGACCTGTTCGTCAACGTCAACCCACTTAATGCCTCACAGTCCCCAGTCTTCGTTCTCATTTCCATAGAGAACTTTCAGTAACTCTGACAAGGAGGGAGGTGGTTCCCCCGGGGTCCTACAAGACAGACCGGTTACACGTGTATCCTGTCCCACTGTAATTCCTCCCATTGGCTGGGGGAGGCAGCGCACTCTCGTCATGGCACGTCACCTGGCAGCCACCAACTGGCGTATGAATCGGGCAAATGATCGATTGGATGGGTTGGAAAACTAGGGCTGACCGTTCCGTCCTCTATGGACCGCACGATCGGCCACGGCGAACTGTCACCCACAGCGACCAGCAGTCCTTCACCCTGGGCTACGGGTTGGAAGTGCCAAACTGTCAGTCAGGACGAAGGATTTGCCCATGTGTATCCAGCTTTAAGCTAGGTACACACAGCACAAATTTCTGAAAGATGACAGACAGGATCTGCAAGATCTTTCAAAGATCTGCATACTCACAGTCCCGAGCGTTCTCCCTGTGAACTTCATAAGGAGAATGCTCTGGACTGTGTGTTTCCATCGGCCGCGCTAGACTCTTCTATAGGGAGTCTAGCGCGGCCGATGAAAATTTTCGGCCTTTCCCGAACGAGCGTACGGCCGACCCGATCGTTCGGCGGCTGCGCGCTCGTTCGGGAAAAGAGCGTACACACATAACGATAAAGCCCCGATCCGACGGTATCGGGGCTTTATCGTTACTGTGTGTACCCAGCTTTAGAGATACAAAGGATAAAGGCTGTTCCTCACTGTTAGTCCTCAGCAGCCAATTTGAATGTTATCTTACCGCAGAAGATAATGCAAAAAAGCGGCAGCAAAACTGCTGGGGCCTGGTACCCCTGTCACACACCTCCCCTCCCTAGCTGCAGGCCAGGTACTGCGATCAGCTTATTAATAAAGGTGCATTTGATTAGATGATTAAAACCCCGGTACTGGGACAACAGTATTTTAAAACTGCTGATCGATGTATCTTTTGTGTAGTTCGGAAGGGCACTCTTACTCTCAAGCTGGGTACACACAGTGATAAAGAGCCGATACCATCAGTACCGATGGCACTGGCCCTTTATAACTAATGTTTGTAAGTCCATAATGAGCGTTTCCGATGCCAATTAACTTTCAACTTCGGAACTGCTCGTTACAAATGGAAAATTTCCCTCTGTTGCAGTCAGCCCTCTGTACTAAGTATTGGGAATCGGCCACGATCTTTAGGGTGTACAGTATGGCAGAGCCGAACAATCTCCCTTTATATAGGGAGAATTGTAGCCACAGCTTTCAAAGATGACAGACAGAATCTTACAGATTGGTACTTTGTGAACCCAGCTTAAAAAAACCTAAGACTTAATTGTTTACTGTAAATAGACCGCACGCTCGGTCACTGTGAACTGTCTGCTGTGGCAAAGGAACGGTCAAAAGTGCCGAACGGTCGGCCAGGACAAAGGTTTAAAAAGGTGTGTACCCAGCTTTACAGGGTACTCAGTTAGATAACATCTTATTGATAGTTGCACATTTTTGCACCTTTTATTGCATTAGCCTCATAGTTGGGACTGGGGGTAGGCCAACTAACAATTATTAGCACACAGATTATGATGTGAAAATAGATGCAATACAACCTAGCCCTTTTACTTTGTCACTTTAGGGGATTCAAATAATGAATTATGTACCCTACAGTAAAATATAAGGAAAAGAGAAGTTACCAAGGAGCTCAATGACCATATAATAGCATGAATCTGTGTTGATCATGGAACTCCAAAGGTGACTTAAAATTCTGTTTAGAAGGAAATGATTTACAGGATATTCAATACTCTTGTGTATTATATTAATACAGTTTACAGGATATAAAGGGCTCTTGTGTATTACAGCTTTAAATGTGTGCCTTATGCATATTAAGGGTTTTTGAGTTGCCTATTTCAAGTTCCCCTTGGTAGGTCCTATTCCCTGCCACTTACACCAGGAGGCACATATATATTTACTGCGGTCTGTAAAACATTTATTCTAGAAGTGTAGCCAGAAATAGGACACATATTGGAAGAGTAAGAGAACTATGAAAACTAGAAACGTGGTTCTCTAGTAGAGAAAATGGAACGTTTGTTATATTTAATAACAGCAAGTCTTTTTTGCTTGTTGGTTTTCTCTTTTACTCTGATTAAATAATTGCTCACATTTCCAGGCCTGTGTATACAGATAGACAAGAGACCATGGTGTACACACTCACATGAAGGTGAAAAATTCCCCAGTGTACACAGGGTATTCACAGCTGTTGTTTGTTCCTTCTGTTTGATTCTTCACACCGTCCAAACATGAACAGCTCTTTGTGTTTGTGTGATCTGTATCCTCTCGCCATTTCGGGGGTTGCTAATGTGTATTAACAGAGTGGGGGGCATCCAAAGAAACTTGTTTACACCAACAAATTAATCTGGTTGGGTCAAAAAGTTTACCTGAGATTAAAAAATCAAATGGAACTATTCACATATTGTGAAGCTTACCAGCATTTTGGCGTGATAGTCCTCAGTATACGTTAGTACAGTGTCAGGTTCAGCCTAGAAGAGCTACTGTATGTATAAACGGTAGATAACTGGCCTTAAAAGGAGCTGTGGAACCAACTGATTTGGTCCTACAATTTAAAACTTGTGGAGGCTTGCCATCATTTAGTGATCTCCCCTGCCAGAATGCTAAATGGTGTTGGGGGATTCCTGGGGGGAGGGGGTGTCTCCCGTTTGCTCCCACTAAAATATAACTTGTTTCATTTGGTAAGTACCTGTATGAACATTGAGTGGTAGAGTAAAACCTGGTACACACAGGTTGACCAGGACCCAATATTTATGACTGACAGACTACTACGTTAAACCATTAAGTAGTCTTTCAATCTGGAATTTAAGCTAACCAACAACATTCACAGGCCCAGATGAACCTAATGAGCAGCTTCTGCTTACATGCAGTTCAATACACAAGTCAAACTTAATGCACGCAGACATCCCACCCTGCCTCTTTGTCCTTCCGGGCAGGGTGGGCGAGGGGGCTTGACGAGGGGGAGTGGCTACACTGTGTGATGTCATTGACGTCACACAGTGGGCAGGGAATATGCGCGTGGGGGTGGGGGTGGGAGCAGGGTTAGGGGCGTGGTGTGGCGTGGGCAGTCCAGGGGCATGACACGCATAAAGAGGGCATAATGGGGAGGAGAATCAGGACTCCTCTCCGTTGCGGCAGATCGGGGTGGTCTCGCGGGACCACCCCGATTTGCGGGAGACTCCCAGAAGATCCGGGAGTAGTGGGATACCTTTGCACGGGATAAAGGGTGAAGCTCTTTGGAATATCCCATGCATTTTTTTGGACTTGTATACTATTTTGGCTGGTGGGCAGTACAGACAATTTAGGGATATACTTGTGATAAGAGAGTTGATTGTTATGGTCCACTGGTATCCCACCCCTCCTGGTAGATCTGGGAGTCTCCTTTTGGGGTAGTCTCCTGCACACCTACGAGAGCGTCACAAACTCCCATGTGGCCCCAAAGTCACGGAAAACTTAGGTAAATGCACACGTAGCTGCCTTTATCAGGGAACAATGTAATCCCTGAAACGTGATCACACAAATAAATATAATTTGCTTAAGTAGTGTGCACCTCTTATACCTTTTGCTTGTGCTATAGCTTTAGGTCTCTGGTGGAGGACTGACAGAGGTTTGCATCTACCATATATACTGGCAAATTGCTATCAAGTATGCCTGGGCCCCTAATGGATGCCTTCTGTGGTGCTTCAATATTATTATAACACAGGGGCACGGACAGCTGCTGTGTGTAATGTACATGTGTGCAGTGTTTCTACTATTTGAGTACACAGAAAAATGATACGATTACATAACCCCCCACAGTTACCCTATAATGTACCAGGAAGTTCCTTTGCTTCCTGCTCTTCTATAGTCCTCAGCATTGGGAAGTAGTATGTATAGCTATCTTCACTGTGAGGGAGGGAAGATGGAGCCCGGAGCAAAATGCCTCCCTATCAAGTGCTTCCCATGGTGGCGTGCCTCTGTAATCATGTATTCGCCACAATAGACATACATTGAAAGGGATGTTGCTGCCCTGACAAAATTTGTTAACGTGCCTCAGGTGTCAGGTCAGAAGTTGCATAGACCTCAGTGTCTCAGCAGGTTTAAGCTTTTAGGAGGACTTGATGTAGTCTGATCACAGGGTGGTTAGTACTAGATATGGGGAAACTGCAATGTGTCAGAAGTGAACACAGCAAGGAAACTCATATTCTAAGACAGTTTATCATGGTGCAATATGGGATCAGAGATCAGATGTCTGAAGTACAAGCACCTGGTGTGGTGGCATACACTAAGGCAAATTGATTCACCAAAATGGCATCTTCTGTGGGAAGGCAGCAGTGTTGGACTGGGCTGTTGCGGCTCACCGGGAAATATGGAAGCAGGGGCCCACCAGAATGGGTTTATGGGCAGACCAAACATCTTACTCTTAGTGGCTCCTATTGTTTATCAAAATGCATTTCTTATGGTGCTGTGGGTGCCGACCCGCCATGTACGATGTGTACGAACAGCCGATTCGGCCAATTATTGGCCTGTGTATGGACACTTTATCATTCGAAACGGCCACTTGTTCGGAGATCCACCCGGTGGATCGGGCAGCGATCTCCGAACAAACGGCCGATATACATACACAGGCTGATTATTGTCCAAAACGGACGTGGGATTAACATTTTGAGTGATCCGATCGAATTTAGAGGATAGCTCAAAATGTTAAAAACTGTTTTCAGTTTTTACAATTGAAAAACGAAAACCGGGCTAGATGAAAAATTTTCTGCCAACCCATCTTCAGTCCCCATCTCTCCACAGAGGCTCAAGGTGGGAGGCTTCGAGCTGTTTTTCCGATTGGATTTCTGATCATTGCACTCGATCGGAAATCAGATCAGAGGAACATTTAGCTGTGTAAAGCTTCGTACACACGTTGCATAATTGTCGTACGATGCAGCCGACGAACGAGCAATCGCACAATATTTGTACGAAAATATATCATCAACGATCATCAAAGACCAACGACCGTTGACTATTGTTGGCTTTTTCCGATGATCAGCCTGGTGGATTTGTTTCTGCCGATTATCGTATATTTGTACATGGTCGGCAGATTATCATTAACGTTCTACAAAAAAAAATATAAAAGGCGCATGCGCTGCTTTCGTAATTGCGCGAAGATACGAACGTTACGTTATGTACAAACATCTATTTCTAACGACTATCATGGTGACTATTGTTGCTGTGTGTACAGATGTCGTTTCAATTATGAGGATTAACGATCTGCATCCTTTCAATTGTAGATTAGATTACCTTTCAATTTAAATTGACATTGCCTTGCAGTATTCAGGACCTTAGAATAATTCCATGATTTCACTAAATATTAGATTCTGCAAGTAAATTTGGTTCTTTGTGAAATTTTCATTTAAAAGCCTTGTGTGTCTGTGTGTGTATGTGAGGTCCTAATTTCATCTTTTTTTAATTTTTTAAATCTGATCTTCATAAATGTTTGTACCAATCCCAATTGCTCTAGGACCCTGCAGACTGGAATTAATATTCCCTTATCCCTTTTTTTTGTGTGGATGTTTTCACTCTCCTCCCCTTCCTTTTTAGTTTCCTAAAAATAATCCTTTATTTTTATAGTTTAGATTCATTTAAAATATTGGACTATAAAACTTAAAAGAAGCAATAAGAAGCCTAGAAAAGAAAAGTTCACCTTTTATAATGACAACTAAATGATTTTCCTATACATAGGAATTTTGAGAATCCCCTCCCCTCTTCTCAAATATCCACAGCCAGCTAAACTCCTGCCTCTAGCCCTGCTTTCCACGTTAACAAAATTCCTTTCTAACCAGGGGTTTGGCACTGAATGAAGGAACAGAGGAGAGAGGCTATGCACAGCCAGAGAGTGGGGCACAAGCACTGTGCTAGATCCTTACTGAACACCATGTTTAACACTATGATCATTTGGCTCCAGTTCCTTTTCCTTTATGTTAGCTGTGATTCTGGACCCTTAGAAGATGTAGTGATTGACCGGTATGACATCCCTAAGATTTGTCCTCGAGAGGTCCAGATGGGAGACTTTGTGCGCTACCACTACAATGGAACCTTCAAAAATGGAGACAAATTTGACTCCAGGTATTTATTCTTATATTCTAACTCCATTTAAATGCTATCCTGTCACTTGGTTTTTCATAGATACCTGTAAGCATTTTTTTTTTTTAATTATTCTTTCCCTGAATTTCCTGTTTCCCTTTAGATTGTTCTTGCGACTTTCCCATTTCTTTTGGGGTTTAACTATATATTCTGATTTGTATTTCCCTCCCATTGTCCTGTAATTTGCACTAATTGAGCTTATATTAATATCAAAGATCTTGTTGGATTTTTAAATTTCCCATTTGAACTTTTGCAAGATAATGGAAATTGGTAAATGAATTAGTCCAAGTATCCAGATCGCCAACTGGCTCTTAATGTTTTGTTATGTAGACTAGTTTGTTAGCACGATGGAAAAAGGTTAGAAAGATTCTGGAAACTGTTTCAGGAAGATCAATAACCACATTAGGTGAATTCATTCAGAACCATGTTCCTTTGTATAAAATATATTAAAACATTCATCATCCCAGCACAATGGTCAATGCAGAACTGTGAGATAGGTAGTTTGGAGGAAGAAGGGACATTTTCATTGAAGGATAGTTACAAAGAGAAATAAGAAATGGAAAGTGTAGGCAGAGAAGACAGGACAATGTGTATTCAGGAATCTTCCCCACAACACACTAAATGCCTAGCTAGGCCTGTGTTAGAGGGTCTGAAGTTTAAAGGGGCGTGTTGTTCTGAAAGTGATGTGTTTGTAGACGTGGCTAAGCCAAAGCGGCAGGGTTGCATTGAGTTCTAATGTTTCAAGTGGCCGAACTATTCTATAGGTGATAAATACACTATAATCATCTGGCTCATCTATGCCTGCAAGTCATTTAATACATTTTGTTTCTGTTGGCATTCCAATAGCAGCATGGTGTAAACTTAAACACATGGTAGCTATTTAACACATGCTAATGAATGGTTACCAATAAAGTTGATCTTCCCCCTTTAATCTCCTTCTAATCTTTTGGAAGTTTAGAAGATGTTAAGACAATGGTGGATAAAGGGGATCAGGCCCTTTTATGTATATTTGCCTTGCAGGCATTGTTAATGTAGCAAACCCTGACAAAATACCAGAGTTAGGTGTGGTGATGGCGTGTGGGTACCTGTTTATATATGATCTGCAGGTTGCAAAGGCCAATGGTCACTTTTCTTTTCTTATCCTACTTGACCTCTCCTCTGCTTTCGACACAGTCGATCATTCCCTCCTAATGCAGATATTTCACTCTTTGGGCAATGAAGTAGCATCCTGGTTCCTATTCTATCTCTGACCAAACTTACTCTGTATCTTATGAACTAAACTTCAAGTCCAATTGATCTAATTGAATACAACAGATATCTGTATCTTATGCTAACAACACCTCTTCTCCGGTTCCTATTCTATCTCTCTGACCAAACTTACTCTGTATCTTATGCTAACAACACCTCTTCTCCAGTTCCTCTTGGTGTGGGGGTGCCACAGGGGTCTGTTCTTGGACCTTTATTATTCTCCCTCTACACTATTTCCTTGGGAGATGTCATTAGCTCTTTTGGCTTCAAGTATAATTTATATGCAGATGATACACAAATCTACTTGTCAACACCTATGCTAACTCCTGACATCCTATCACGTGTCTCCGACTACCTCCTTGCCATCTCCTCCTGGATGTTGCAACGCTACCTCAAATCAAATCTTTCTTAAACTTAACTGATCATTTTTCCACCTTAACCTGGTCCTGTCCCATCTTTCTCAACCTCTGTTGACAATACCCCCATTTTCCCTTTCCAATCGACATGCTGTCTAGGGGTAATTTTCTCCTTTTCTAACCACATTAACTATGTTGCGAAAACCTGCCACTTTTTCTTTCGCAATATAGGCAAAATTTGCAGGTTCTTTTCTCTCCCGACTACCGCTATGATAATGCATGGTCTCATCCTATCGTGCCTGGGCTATTGCAACCTGCAACCTGCCCGTACCCTCCGCTCATCGCAGAACCAGCTCCTGTACTGAACCCCCACTTGTACTGCTTCCTCTCAACTTAAACCTTTTTCTCTTGTTGTTCCCATCCTCTGGGATTCTATTCCCCTCTCTCTACGTCAAAAAACCTCTATTAAGAGGTTTAAATCTAGCCTTACATCCTACCTATCTGGTAACCAGTACAATACCAAATTCAGTGTAGCTTACGACGACACAGGGCTGTAGCTGTGTACATGTTTTGGACGCAAGGTCCTTTCTCAAGCTTGAGAAAGGACCTCACGTCCGAAATATGTAGCACGAATTTGGTATTGTACTGATTATGATTATTACACCAGAGTGGTGGAAACTGGAGTAGTGTGGCCTACAGGAACCCTCAGCCTCAGTACTTGGGCTCCTCAACTTACAAAGATTATCTGGTAACCAGCACAGTATATGATTGTTTTATTTTTGCACTGCATTCGTCTCACTCCAGCACTTTTATACCCATTCCATTGTATCTGTATGTTACCCACCTAACTAGCTCTACAGGGCAGGGGCCACCTTACCTCTTGTGGCAATGCTCTAGCACTTCTATTTATATAATTTATATATTGATGTACTGAACTATCTATGTATTTGTTCCCCTTGTATGACTTTATTGTATTTTGATACTGTACAGCTCTGCGTCCCCAAGTGGCGCTTTATAAATAAACTATGCATACATATATTCTAATTAGTGTTGTAGAAAGAGAAATCATCACCAAAGGGAACTGCATGCCTGGAAGAAATTTATTAGCAGTGGAACCTGGCGAGCCATCTGTTTTGTAGTGGACGCTTATTTTGAAAGAATATTTGTCCCAGTTACACACAAATACATGCACATAAACCACATTATTATATACAATATGGTAAATAGTAAATACAGGGCAACTCTGACATATGTTGTCTCTGGATCAATCCCTGCAAGTTCTTAACTCTTTCTTTACTATAATCTTCAACTTTTGGGTGGATATTGGAAGTTATAGTTCTACCATAAGCTAAAGCGCAGCACAGTAGAGATTGCATTGTCTTTATTATTATGGATTAACATGACCTTTCTTCACCTTATACCCCCAGTTATGACAGAGGGGTCGCAGTGGCTGGTTTTGTAGGTGTGGGACGTCTGATTACTGGCCTGGACAGGGGGATTCTGGGAATGTGCGTGAATGAGAGGAGAAAATTAATTGTGCCCCCCCACTTGGGATATGGCAGCATCGGAGTGCGTAAGTACAGAAATATCTCCGTTATATAAACAGGGCAGGAAGGCCATTCATACTCAATACCAGTATGTTTCAGGTAAACTTCATATGTTTGTTGTTCATTATGTTTCCCCTCTATTGGCTGCCTACTGTTCCTTCATCTGCCTTGGAGAATTGTCATAACTCTATTGTGCTTGTAATTATTGTCCTGAACGCTGTATCAATAAATATATGGTATCTTTTCACTGCAGTTAGGTAACATCTGATTTTCATATTAACGGCACGGCACAGAAAAACATTTGCTCCTATAAGTACATATACCCTTTAATATGTAAGACTATTGTTTACTCCTCAAAGGAATCAACAGGAACACAGTAATGACCACCTGCTTTAATACTGACTGTCAGTTTGCAGTACAGTGCTCTGAATACATGCTAACTACTTGTCCCACATTTAGTTCAATCTGTTTAGTACATTTCCTGCAACAAGTGTAACCATGTATTGGCTCTAGACATTGCCACTTCTTTAAAAATAATATAAGTTGGTGTAGCCTTGAGCAGGAGTCAATTGACTAACATTATGATCTTTCCCATATATTTAAAATTCCCCATTACTATTATCTTCTATGTGCCCATTTTCAACTACACCTTCTACCCCACCAGCCGGAATGATCCCTGCCGATGCCACTCTCTACTTTGACCTACTCCTTCAGGACATTTGGAACAATAATGACGAAGTGCAGATAATAAGCATTAACAAGCCCATCCAGTGTACCAGGGGTGTTAAGGACTCAGACTTTGTGAGATACCATTACAATGGGACACTTCTTGATGGGACACATTTCGACTCAAGGTACTTAAACATTACTAATAATTTTCTATGTGCATTAAACAGAATTACAGTTTATGTTGAATTCTCTATTGAGTCCCATATACTTACTAATTTTATTTACCGGTAATGAAACTTAAAATATTTGAACATATAGGTCTTGAATTATAAGCATAAAGAAACATACGGTAGGCATATTTCTAATAATGCAATAAAGGAAGTAATAGAACTCATTTTTCCCTTTTGAAACTATATTTCCGAGGGAGGTAGGAGACAGTACTGTAACCCAATCAGTGAACAATCAAATAGACACAGCTAACAGCTCTCCCTTTCACCCCCTGACTATGGACCTTTCCTTTCATGTTGAAAGCTTGATACACACAAGCACATATTTTGGGCCAACCGACAAATTTTTTGGTTCTTTTGCTGCAAAATCAGATGAAAGGACAATCAGACATATCAGTAAATCATCTGCGTTGGCTACTTCAGCCACAACCGATAATGTGTTGGCCTGGCAAAATATCTGTACCAAGCCTAATGCAGTCATACATGCATAGAGAGAGGCAACCTTAATTCTTGGGAACTCGATGTAGGGAGATTTATCCAACATTTAATGTTATAGAAACATCTTGTCTGTCTAATCATTATGAAGTCTTCTATATTTATATATGTAATTTTTTTTTTTTTGCTTTGTGCAGCTACAGCCGCTCTAGCACATATGATACTTATGTGGGGTCAGGCTGGTTGATAAAAGGCATGGACATTGGTCTTCTTGGCATGTGTGCTGGGGAAAAAAGGAAACTAGTCATTCCACCGTTCCTGGCTTATGGAGAAAAGGGATATGGTAATAATTTTTTAATACTATATATATATATATATATATATATATAATATATATATATTATATAATATATATATATATATATATATATATATCTATATATCTATATATAATATATATATTTATATATATATTTATTTATATATATTATAATAGATATCTATATATATATCCAGTGTACCAGGGGTGTTAAGGACTCAGACTGTGAGATACCATTACAATGGAACATATATATATATATATATATAATATAGATAGATAGATATGTGTGAATAAACATACGTTTGTGACAAGACCTTGGAGTGCATCTCTACCGTTATTATATATATATATATATATATATATATATATATATATATATATATTATATAAAGAAATTTATATTTTTACGGAGATTGCATTGAGTTTCTAGGAGCAACTAATTAGGTGGAGGGTATATAACACTATTACACATAGTGAAGGTTTATATGTATTTGTGTAATTATCACTATTTAATTAAAATCACCGCAACAAATAACTCCATACAAAGTATAGTACTACTACTTACTACTGAATTACAAAATAAATGATATACAATTAATAAAGTATACTTACTTTACTTGACACCCCTAAGTTTGAATGGAAAACTAAAAATGGTAGGTTTAGCCACACCTCTAGGATTTCTACATGGGACTCCATGTAGACACTAAAAGGAAGTGGAATTTTACCAACATCCAATGAGGTTCTGATCTTACTCTGTTAGCAAATCTAAAAATTCTCACTTTCATGACAAGACAGGAAGTGTAAGGAAGTTCCTGTATTACACCCAATTATGTGCTGTTTGTAAAACATGTGACAGTCTTAGCCAATTAGAAAAGTCTTCAGGCTCTCCCCCCTCCATAGAAAGTAATGAGATAAACCAGTTTGTTTGCTAGACAAGAAGTGATGTCTGTATATGATAAAATGACTTTGCATGTCTCTGAAACTACCCAGCATTAGAGAGATGGCCAGTTTTCCCCTTTTTTCCAATATTAACAACACGAGTCTGTGAGGTACAACTGTTATAAGAAAAGTGTATTTAATTTTATACCCTATGGGGAGCTTTTAGCTTCATTAACAACATCTCTCCATAATCTTTATAGCCAATCACAATCCTGTGCTGTGCTAACCACATAGTGATTGTAAATGTGGAACTTGCTGTGGTAAATACTGATAAGTACACTTATAGCATGTTTATCTGGATCCTGTGTAGTGTCTCAGGTTCCCCAATGGTTCCCAAACTATTTGGTTTGAACTGTACATTGTGACCGAATTGCCTGGGTCTATTCTCAGACCAGCAGGTGTATTCCACTTATATTCCATGGAATATAGCTGTCAGGTACGTGGTTGGATGTGTGACTCCTACTGCCTGAAGTGACCTACACAAACCTTCCCTAAACCAATAGTATAATTGCTATGGATGTAAGGGAAGGGCAGATGAATCACTTGCATATTCAAACCCTTGGGTAGGAATTGCTAAAGCATGGGCTTTTAATGTCTGTAAGTCAGTAAAAGGGATTTATTCCAGGATGTATGAAAACTACATTTTATAGCATTCTGTGCAACCAGGGAATGCTAGGATTTGTAGTTTTTAAACATGTGAAAAAGTTCAACACCCATGCTCTATATCATTACACTGTATTGCATCTTAATACATTCATTAGCCAATGGACAAAAATAAACTTACTACAGAGAATGCTGGGAGTTGACCCCTGCTCTATACCATTAGGATGAATTACATCTAGACACATGCATTTAGCTACAGGCAATAAATTAGATACTTTGCATGCCCCCACCCATTTCTTTGGAAGTGAGAGATGTGTTTATGTGTTAGTTTAATATGGCAATACTATTATAATAACATGAGTCTGTGAGGTACCTTCTGTTATAAGAAGGCTCTACTTTATAGCTAATCACTATCCTGTGCTGTTCTTACCCCATAATGATTGAATATCTGGAACCTGCTATGGCAAATACTATTAAGTATGATCCTAGTATGTTAATCTGGATCCTGTATAAGGTCTTGGTTTGTCCAATGGTGCTGTTCAGTTTGATCTGTGCATTGTGACAGAATTGTCTGGGTCTGTCTTGCATGTCAAATAGATAAGGGAGGGTATGTGTGTGTTCGCTCATGTTATGTGCTGGGATTGCCTGGGTCCTTTTTGGGACTTTCAGAATCATAACATTTGAGTCTCCCCCTGGACACTTGCTGGGAGTGGAAAGGGAAAGCAAGTTTGGAAAGGATCCTGATACCTACCGGCTGAAAGGATGTAAGTAGCCTCTCTCTGGCCCTACAGCTTAATAGCTATAGGCATAAGGGAGAGGCAGACCGATCCCGAATTACTTTTATGTTTGTGCACTTTGTTTTGGTATCACTAAAACCATGACCCGAAACTTTCAATAAAAATAATACAAATGGTGCTGGATCCTGTATAAGGTCTTGGGTTGTCCAATGGTGCTGTTCAGTTTGATCTGTGCATTGTGACAGAATTGTCTGGCAAAACACAAAATTTCCACTGACCCGAAACTTTCAATAAAAATAATACAAATGGTGCTGTTTAGGTTGACCTGCACATTGTGGCAGGATTACCTGGCAAAACACAAAATTTCCACTGTATTAACAGATTATAGGATAACAAAAAAAAATGATAAATATATGAGCTGTTTATAAAAATAGGAGCAATGAGCACAAACAAAAGCTAAAGTTTAAATAGCATTTTTACAATTTCTGTATCCTTTGCTTCCTCAGGGACTGTCATCCCTCCTCAGGCTTCTCTGGTGTTTGATGTTCTTCTAATTGATCTTCATAATCCTAAAGATGGTATAACCATAGAAAACCAGATTGTTCCCCAGCCATGTAAACGCAAGGCAGTGACTGGAGATTATGTTCGTTACCATTACAATGGGACACTTATGGATGGAGTATTGTTTGATTCAAGGTTGGTTGGATATCACGATTGATCTCCATATACAATATGATTCCGTTATTACTTGTTACTTCAGAAATAAAAAAGATAACTTTAAGGATGTTACACTTAAGGTGCCTATACACTACTTAGATTTTAGATAGATTAGATGTTTGTTTATAGATTAATGTCTAATATAAATAATGTTTGCCTAGTCGTATGGCGATCATTAGAGTAGCTTATTGACTACAGTCTTTGGTAAGAAATATGTGACATTAGTCTCCTACAGTTTGTTATTCAATTTACCCCTGGTTTGTAATATTTCAAAGTCACAGAATTACTCAGTGTCAGAATGATCCACAGGGTTACAGGTGAATCCCCCAGTGGGCCCACAGCCCATTTACTCAAGAGATACAGAGTAACAGTAAGAAATGCATTTTAGTAAATAGGAGTCAGATAGATATGTAAATGAGTGATAATAGAGATATAACATTTTAGGTAGGCCCCTGGTGTCAGATTTCTTAGTGGGCCCCAACAGTTCAGTCTGACACTGGTCTCACTCTGCCAGTTCTTTCAGACCAGGACTGTGCCCTGATTAGCCAGTGGGAAGACATGCTTCTTGTAGACTGTATCTTCCCACTGAAGAACTCCTGGATTCAAAAGGAGGGCCAAGACTGGCAGCAGCACTGAGACTTTGAGAGGTTTGATTTTGGTAAATATTACAAACCAATATACGGTTTAGATCCTCACCCTGAGTACTAGTAATATGGAGCATTATTTTGCCCTTTAAAATGTAGATTTTCAATCAGATCTATAGGATTATAATAGAAAGAATGCATACATACAGATTTTGCTTAGCAATACACCATTGTAGTTAACTGGATTTGGAGTTAAATTTCACATGCAGAGAAAATCAAAATGTGGTTCTTTGCAGCTACTCCAGGAACAGCACATACAACACATACATTGGCATGGGGTACATTATCCAGGGGATGGACGCTGGGCTACAAGGCGTTTGTGTTGGAGAGTGGAGAAGAATCATCATTCCTCCTCATCTTGGGTATGGGGAAAAAGGTGCAGGTATGTTTTTGTTTCCTTTTTATACCTGAATACAGCTGGTCTCATCTCCTACTCCCATGCCCCCCTAGACCATTCTATATAAGGACTAGGCCACACTAGCGCAATTGCACATGCGATCGACATTTTTTGAGCAATCACGTGTTACCATAACAAAAATGGGCAAATCGCATGTACAATCGCACACACAATAACGTGTGTGATTGCGTGTGCAATTCCGATGCGTTGCAGTGTGGCCTTGCCCATGTTTTATTGACGGATAGTCTGTGTGAATGAGCCGATGAGAAATGAGCAGCCAACGAATGACAATCATGTGTGGCCGCTCAGCAGGCATCGTCCGTCAATCGACCAGGATGGACCACCAATGATGCCCACCTGAATGGCCACGCACGTACGACTATCATCCCTAACAGCCTTTAGTTTAGACTTCTGACATTAACAAAAGTGGATTAGCACCCACAATGCTGAATGTTATTTTGTCACTATTATACAGTTGAAGATAATAACGGATCTGTGAAATTCTATTCTAATATTGAAATATGTAAATACCAGTATTGAGAGAGATGGATCTATTTGCTTCTTTATTTAATAAAGTGTAATAAAGTGTGAAGTCAGTGAATATTAAATCCATCTAATACTGTTTTTAAAGGACTTTGCTTATTTGCTATTTCACCTGTAGGCATACTATTGCCTATTTTCGCTAGACAGAGGTTCATCACTCTTTGAAAACGACTGAATACTTTTAGCTTATTAAAAAAAACTGCTAGTACTGTTTAAACCCTTTTAAATGTCTGAGGCCTCACTAAACTACAGCCTATCACTCTACTTCCTGAGTAAAACACCTTGCACCATCCATCTTGAGCGGAGTTAAGCTTAAAAATGTTTTAAGCTTAGTAAAATGAATCCTAGAGGTTGGGAAAATTGAGCCATGTATGACCTGTCTAAGGCTACATTCACACTAGGGGATGTTGTGGTGCGATGTCAAGCATTGTCATCGCACCAATACGCTGTGCTCATAGAAGTGAATGGTCCCGTTCACACCCGTGAGCTGCGATGTGGTGCGTTGCGTGCAACGCACTGCATGCAGCAGTTTGCTGCGTTATCGCATAGCGGTGTTCCCCGCAGCATTTCAGGACAATAGTGTGAACATAGCCTAAGGGGTAGAAAGAAAAGACTCAAGTTCATGCGATGCTCTCTCCAACAGGCCAAAGTATTCCAGGATCTGCAGTCTTGGTATTCGATGTCCATATAATTGACTTTCACAATCCAAAGGATTCTGTGGAAATTGAGGTGACATACAAACCAGATATCTGCAACACTTCAACTAAGACGGGAGACTTCATTAGGTATCATTATAACTGCTCATTGCTGGATGGAACACATCTCTTCTCTTCGTGAGTATTGTCAAAAAACTATAATTTATCTGTATTAGATAGGTACCCTGTTGCCCCTACATTAACTAAAACTTACTTACAGATTTATAGAAATCTTCTTTTAACCCACCAACTCCCCACATTTGATCCACTAAAATTCAACTATCATTTGAACTACCCTGCCCATATGTATCACCCATAAAGTTAGACACTGACCTATTCGTTTTGACATTATGGGGCTGATGCAATAATAGGCGCAAACATTTGCCTATGCTATTAGTTTGCAGCAACCAATCAGATGTTGTCCAACTGAAGTAGCCTAGTAATAAGCAAACATCTGATTGGATGCTGTAGACTAATAGCACAGTCCCACTACATCAGCCCAATATGTTTTCGCATAATTACTGTGGCTTCTATTTAAACTCATCATAATGGTAAAACTTCCAATCCATTCTAGGCATGACTACAATAACCCACAGCAGGTTACTCTTGGAACAAACAAAGTTATTGATGGATTGGAGACAGGCCTTTTAGGAATGTGCATTGGAGAAAGGAGATATGTGATTGTGCCACCTCATTTTGGACACGGACAGAATGGAGGTGAGTAGGTTTTCAGATTTTTCTAGCTTATTCCAGGAACTGATAATAATCAGGTTGTAGAGTTTTTTCATTGGAATAAAACATTAAGTCCTATAAAACAGCAAAGGTTGCAGACTCCTCTGATTATCCAACCCTTCGGGGGTGGGGGGTATAATGTAGAAAGTAAACCTGTATGTAATTGACTATGAGCGACTAGAGCACATGTTGCCTTCTTTATAAGAAAAGTATATCTGTTGTATTCAGTTAGTTCAACTGGGCTTGAAGTTTAGTTCTTGAAGACATTTCACTAGTCACCTGACTGGCTTTCTCAATTCAGAATAATTTCCAGCAGATTCTTGTACAAGTCATTCTAAATTGAGAAAGCCAGTTGGATGACTAGCGAAACGTCTTCAAGAACTAAACTTTAAGTCCAGTTGAACTAACTGAATACAACAGATATACCATGACTTGGATGAATGAGAACTTTCACAAGCATATTTATAAGAAAAGGTTTGTCTTTTGCTCAATGTAATCTTCCTGTATTGCAAAGATGTTTGGCCCAGACCCCTAATCTTGATAGCTATCCATGACTAGTGGATGGATATCATGGCAAGATGAAAGAATGTCCAACTGAAGAGAAGTGGTGCATGGTGCAATTATAATCATATCCTGCAGCTCTAGAATATTGTTAGTCATTACTTCATTTATGTTAATTGTATTATGAAAAAGAAAATTTGGTAAAGTTAAGATAGATCCCCAGCACCAGAATACTTGATCCACCATATACCTTGACATAATTTGTCATCATACATGTACCAACAATAACTCAAACCATAGGTGGTACCATGGGGCTTTTATTGCCTTTACATTGAGGGCTAGTCTCTAAAATGCATGCCACAAACTATTAAGAATAACTATTGTGTAAACCTGATAGAGCTGTATCTGGAAACAGTCAGATACGTTTGCATTTCCAGTGCTGTGTTTTACCAACAAAATAGAATTTTAAAATTTTGGCTTAACCTGTGTGGTGTCTGGCAATTCTGGGGTGGGAATATCCTATTAAGTTAGCATGATCATTGGGGTCTGAAATTACAGCCATTTTTTCAGTTGATGTTTTGATCAAAATATCTGTCCGGGCAGTTAATCAGGCAAAGATATGAATATTACTTTAGTGAACATGTGTTTAATGCCTGCAGTTATTGATACATTTCTATTCTGTAATGGCACTGTACTTTTGAATAAAATTTATTCAGTAAAAAAAAATCACTTTGAAACTTTCCACAAAATATCTCACAGATAAAATATAAGAAGAAATCACAAAGCTAGAAAGTATTATATGTATTATTTGATTAACACAATGGAATTACAATCGCCCCTGATCCTGTGAACGGAGAGAAGCCTGGCACTTAAAGAACAAGTGAAGTGTCCATCTACCCCACCCCCACCCCTTCTCACACATGGGTGCATTTCAGTATTTTAGCTTTGGTTGATTCCTGATGTGCAAATAAAAAAATACTTTGCTATGAATAAATATGGTTAGACATGTAATATAGGATGGAAGTTTATTCTTTTCCCCAATTGTATTCTGTTGTTCAGCTCATGGAGTCCCCCCTAGTGCAGTGATGAAGTTTGAACTGGAGTTACTCCACATGGAAGAAGGGGTCCCAGAAGGGTATTTGTTTATATGGTTACAGGACACCCCTGAAAATCTCTTTGAAATTATGGATCTTGACAAGAATGAAGAAGTCCCTCTGGAGGAGGTAAGAAGGCATCCTATATAATAAAATGGAAAACCTGCATCTGTGAATCCGTGTGTAGTTTTTCCTGTTCTGCGCATGTGTGAGGGGTACTAATGTGTGTAGCAGGGTTTTTTTCCTCTAGCTATGTACGCAAACCGGACGAGAGAGAGAGAGCGTTAGATAGATACAGAGATATATAGATAGATACAGAGAGAGAGAGATCGACAAAGAGAGAGAGACAGTTTGATAGATAGACAGACAGAGTTAAGATAGATAGAGAGAGAGAGAGATAGACAAAGTTAGATAGAGAGAGAGATCTAGCGCCTGTTTTTATTACGAGCTTAACTGGCTAGTTCTTTAATATTTACTCATATTACAAATCGCTATCGGAAACATGTGAGAAACACACTAGTGTGGCCTAGCCATGAATAGTTTTAGGAATTTAGTTTTAGGAACTTCTAGCTAGTTTGGCTTACCTTATTTCAAAGAAAAATGTGTAGCAGTCCATTTTTCCATCTTTTTGCTGAAAACGAATCCCTTTCTGGACAGAAATGCGTGCAGCAGTGAGTTTTTTTTAACAAACCGGGTCAATCCGATCTGCATGTGTTTCATTCCGGAAACACACTTTCCAACAAATTCGGAGGTATAATCTTTCATAATATTATAAATTCAAAGGGAAAACAAGTTAATTTTGTCTTTTAAGGTTATTCTTAAATAGATAAATAACATTGCTGATCCATTATGATATATTTCTCTTTCAGTTTTCCACCTTCTTGAAAGCCCAGGTGTCTGAAGGCAAGGGAAGATTTTTACCGGGAGTAGACATAGAAAAATCCATTTCAGACATGTTTGTAAATCAGGATCGCAACAATGATGGGAAGATCACTGCTGACGAGCTTAAATTAAAGACAGAGGAGGAAGTAGAAAGAGTTCATGAAGAGCTTTAATAAATTTTCAGACTGATGGCAGAGTAAGGGCCTGGACATTTAATCCGTGCTGCAAGCATTACAGCACATAGTTTTAAATTGAACTGGGTGGATGTTTGTTCAGCAAGACATCACAGAAAGTGTTGCAACCTAACATGGCACTGAAGGATATATTGGTGGTTCTCTGAATTCCTCTCGTATATTTTAGGCCAAGAAAAGTAACTATTAAGATTTTTTTAAGCCCTACAACTGCCTTTAAAGACCTTTTTGGAAAATGTGTTGCACCTTCATTCACTTCATTGAACAGCTAGCTATTTTCTACAGTATTTCTCTAAGCAGGTGGTTAATGATAATAAAAAAAAAACACCTTACAGATTCCAAGCAAGAAAAACTGTTCTGCAAGATGGAGCATTTGCCTCACCACTCCAAAAAAACATTGCTTTCTTTTTTTATGAAGAGGATGTAAATGTTTTATTTTTTTATCTGATTGGTATTTACATTTGTGAAAGTGCTGTGGATGTTTTCTGTTCGCTTTGAATAAAATGATGTTTACTTTGGAATATTCTCTTTTAAAACTATACACCTAGTTAAATATACAAATCTTTGCTTTTTTTCTAAATCACTCCCAAAGCCATAATAGAAAGTTGACAGATTAGGACTAACTTGTTATGCAGCGAAATGTTTTTCTCCACCTTCCCCCTGCCCCTCAAAAGATTTCACTTCCTCTCGATGCTCTCCAAGCTCTTAAGTTCATACAACCTCAGAGGTGGTAGCTAGGGGGAATAGCATTCTGTCTTTGGATGTGATGTGAACTGTCACATCCTGTATGACAATTGCTAACTGGGAAAACTAGGAAGCAGAATTTTATTTTTGCCAATAATTTGGTGCCGTAACCATGCTGTAATATTGTTAGCATTAACCAACAGACTACCAATCACTATCAGTAGTTTGTTGGTCGAGGTGATGAGAGACATAATTATGTACCACCCATAAGGTTCGGACACACGTCCAATTCTTCGGCCGAGGAACAAACCCAGAGCACTCGCACAATAAATGGCCATTTCGGCCAATAATGGTATGTGCGTATGCGTTCGGTCGGGCTTTGTTCGAACGATGTGTGCGATTGTCGCCTGAAACTGCCGCTCGCCTGCCAAAGAAACATACGTGGGTACGAAGTTTTAGCAGCTGACACAAACTGCTATTAGATGCACTTTTATCTAGTCTCTCACAAATAATATAAGAAGGCCAGATATTCCTTCTCCTTGCATGTTTTTGATATTCTCTAAATGCACATTCTGTATATCACTACTGGGTTATACACTAAAGCCTCATACACACAAGCGATCACGGGGGCCAAGCCGCAATGCAAGAGTTATATGCATGTCCGATTCAGGCAATAATCATGCCATGTATGGGCACTTTTACGTCCGAAATGGCCATTCGGTAGGGACTCATTAAAGATCCCCCAGGTGGATCGGGCAACAAGCCCCGACCGAACAGACATTTTGTCCGGCAGTGCTCATACAGCACGATTTTTGCAAAAAACAGCCGTGCATACACATCGTGCATCACAGGTCGGCCCCCGCAAATCGCACGTGTGTATGCACCTTAAGATCAGTGTCATATACAAGGTACAGTCATTTGTCACCTTTGCATTTATATCCTGATAAAGAGACAGTTCCACAAATCAAACACATTTCCCACCTTTTTTTTATTACACAAAGATGAAGGTTCATTATTTGTTTATATTAAAGCTCATATACTTACTACATTTATCAATAATATGTAAAGTTATACGAGGTTCTTAAGGGGAAGTTTCAGCATTTGAAATATTTAATTAACAAATGGTTAATTAAAAAGTTAGTAGCACCTAATGACTGGGTGAGAAAATCTATTTCATAGAAAGTAGAATAGCAAACATTAGGTGTAATGTAACCCTCCAAGAGTCCCATAGGTCTGGGTGCTTCTATACAGGTTATGTAATTCCAGGGTTCCTTTAAATATCCTTTTAGGCAGAGCATTATTTCCTATAATACAGTTAGTGAGTTGTGTGACACTAATGACATAGTTAAGCACCATATATAAGGGTATAATTTCCATGATATTCATGCTTTTGTGTATTATATGGACATAATCCACTGTTGCTCTCCATTATAAAAGTCTATATTATTAGAAATATTTCAATACAGATGGGTCACATTTCCTAATTTATTGGTACTGCAGGTATAACAATTCCAAAAAATGAACTAGTTCCTGGTTTGGGTAACTCATTGTGACCACTGCAAAAAATGAATTACGGTAGTTTGTACAAGGCACAGATTACATAAAAAGAACTGTCAACTGCCAGCAATTCAAAATATTACTAGAAATAGAGATGAATTGGGAACCAAATACAAACCAGTTTCTACCCCTAACATTTCACCCCAGTGATTTGTTAGAACTTTTTTGGAAAGTTGCAGATTCCTACCAATTTAAACCAACTAAGATAGTGGCAATATGGTACACAAAAGCAAGTACTTCTAAAAAAAAAAAAAAAATACCAATTGCCATTGATTACTGAACATCCCTAATAAAGTGACAGCAAGATAATTTTAAATAGCTAAAATATAACAAATTCAGACTAATAAAATTTAGCTGACTCCCCTTGCTATAAGAACCTAGACCATTATATTTCAAACATAACTTAACTAAAAATGCTAATATGTATTTTAAAACAATCCCAAAATTAATGCCGCCCGTCTGCCATGGGCAGCATAAGTCATGTTTAAAGGATAAGTACATTATAAAAACAAGTTAAGTTTAATTATAAGCTGCAGCTTTAAAAAAAATATTGGGGACAGCTATATTGCCCCCCCTTTGGCATATGCTTGGAATTGTGGCCTGGTCCTTACCGGGATGCTGCTACAGCCCTTCTAGTTAATCATTTTATAGCTTTGTAAATGCTACAATAAGCCCCCGTCATTGTGCTACCAGCAGCAGTTATGTAAACAAATAGTATCGAATGGGCAAGGGGGGGGGGGATTTTCCTGGCCCACTTACTAAAATTACAGTTTATAGAAAAATCACACTAATTATAATAGAAAATACAAATTTAAAATGGAACGGATCTTTACACAATAATTCAATTCCAATAAACATTTTCCTGTGGATGTCATGTATAGAATAATTTATATCTACAGCAACATGCATAGATGCTTATTACAAGTATGTCAGGCCTGTGAAAAGAAATGATAAGACTTGGTGCCCAGATTCTCAGCTAGTCTTATCCATAATCCACTCTTAACATACTCAGGCGTCATCTAGGCTGGCTATTGACTTGGACTTCAAACACATTTCTACAGGTTGACTTACATGGGCGGGACGCTGAGAGCGGCCACATTTTACACCAGCTCCGACGAGCTTGGAATTAAACAAGGCAAAATATATAAAACGCCTTACCCATCTGGGGCAAAGGTCAGGATAAAAGAGCTCCTAACCCGTAGCTGACAACCAACTATCCTCCTTTCCCCGAAACTTCCCTGAAGTCTGGCTGTGCTGGCGGACGCAGTCCCAAGCTCCCGCTCATCAGCCCGGGCCCACCTACGGCAGCACGTCAACTACCTGTAGACTGGGCGAGATCAAAACCCTTTGGACGGAGGCAGACCCGTGCGGAACACGGAGTGAAGGCCTAGCTGGGTGGACCCCAGTGTCCGGAGCATCCCCCACAAAAACCGGTCGCAAGGGCGGAACCGGCGCTGAAGGCCTCAAATAACCGATCGTCACAGGAGTGCTGAACGATCGGGTGCCCACACCGCGAACCCAAAAGGTACCATTACTTACACACCCAAAAGTACAAATACCCCCTGATAAACATAAAAACATACCGGGGGATCGGACCCTACTCATTCAGAGTTGCACCACACTGCAAGCAAGGGCCTGGAGCCACGTGGCAGATCACACAGATCTGGGCCTTGGAGGCCATCCGGCCTACAGTGAACCCACAGCAACTGATCACTCATCAGGAGGACTGATTGAACTTCCGAACCACCTTAGACCAAGGTGGAGACTAATACCTTCTGCCTACCAGCAAACCCTAAAACTCCATTTCTGCACTAACAGTGAGTACTAAATCTTCTGACTCTCTTGTAATTAGCTGAATTCAAACCACAGTCTCACTTTCACCGTGGTTCAAACTCACTATTTAAAGACAGACCAAACATATTATACTATGGAAAGATATCCATCTGTCTCATAATAATCTAATATATCTCCCCTTGTTCATTCACTGGAAAACCAATCACCAAAACTATATTGAACCGAAATGAAACTTAATACCATTTGCAAACTGTACCCCTTTTGGATACTACCTAGAAACTTCCAAAATCTATAATCCTGCACTAACAGCATTACCGAACCTTTGAAATACCCTGTACCTAGAGGAACTCAGGTCTTTGACTTATCTGATACTACAGTCTTAATCAACCACTCAAAGGCAGATCAAAGATAACCCTCATAATTTAAAAAGACCGGATATACAATAAACATTTGCATACTATACCTCTGAATTCATCTGACTACTAAACATCTAATATTTAAACATGTAAACTGAAAATACTATGAGCCCTTAACAGAACTTAAAAAAAAAAAACACTATACCAACAAAGGAGTTATATTTGTTTTATTTTTCAAAGTCTGTCAAACTCTAGCATGGACAAATTTATAGAAAAACCCAATATTGACATGGGCAAAAGAAACAAAGAATCTGACCAACAGGCTCCTCCGGGGGCATCTAATCTTACTACCTCAAATAATAACAAAGACAAACCAACACAAACTCCAAAACCACAAAAGATACAAAGACATAGCTAAAACCCCAAACAAACCATCCTTCTCACCTCGAGAAGAAAACGACATGTCTACCGAAGATGAAACCCTCGCTGCTTATACCACAGAATTATATACAACAGGTGTTACCCAGGCAACCAAAATAGCAACAGAAGTATCTAATTTAATGATGCCTCTATTTGATAAACGACCCGAAGTCCTACATTCCTCCATCTCATCAGCACTATCTCAAGTCACTGAAAACACACAAAGAATCTCAACCATAGAGTCCAGAGTAAGTGACATGGAAGACTCATTAAACCCCATTGCAACCACCTCTAGACATCAACAAGTCTTACTTCAAAAATTACAAGATAAATTAGATGATCTGGAGAATCGTACAAGAAGGAATAACCTTAGGATCATTGGAATACCTGAATCATACAAAGGTCAGGATCTAACCAACTTCATTACCCATGATATGGTAAATACCCTGGACATAACCCCACATCATAACGAACTTCACACAGAAAGAGTCCATAGACTGGGCCCTGAAAACAAACCGCTGAAAGACCCCGACCCGTGATCATGAAATTACTAGACTTAAGAGACAAAGAACTGATCTTACAAGCCTACCGCAAACTAAAAACACTGGAAGTTGGTAACCACAAACTCTTAATATTTCAAGACTTCTCAGCAACAGTAAGTGCTAAAAGAAAAACCAAAAACGGTAAAACCCAAATGTACACTACCCCGGAGGAAGCCTCAATCCGTTTCCTTGGAAACAATCAGGAGAGACCCAACATCTATAACCTAAACCCAATATTCCAACAACAAGTTAAGGGCTCAATTAAACATATACTCGTCAACTATTGTTTTGTTTGATATGCAATATATAATAAATTTATGTTTTCTTAATTTTCACTGTTATTTGCCTTGCCTAACTTTTTCTTTTTATTTCAGCCAATATCAAGTCGCCGGGGGGAGGGTCTCCAGGGGGGGACAAAGACAAGTCCTGATACTTCTCTGCTCTGTTTGCTGGGACAGGGAAAACAGGCAAGTTTACACAAAACACAAACTTCCCACTCTTGTAAGAGAGGAAAGCTAACATACACCCCTAACATAAACCCCAACACTAAATGAACCATATTAAAGTAGTCTCCTGGAATGTAGACGGACTGAACACACCAGGTAAACGCAACAGAGTCCTCACACATCTAAAGAGATTACACTCACATATTGTACTACTACAGGAGACACACTGGAAACAAACCAAGGAAGGCTTCTTAAAAGCACCATGGATAGCACAATGCATCTCAGCCTCATACACGTCAAAATCCAGAGGAGTAGCCATACTAATCCATAAAGACATACCAGATACCATATTGAATACAGTAAGGGATCAGGGCAGATTCCTGATTCTTGACCTAGAATTGAAAAACAAAATTTATACCATAATAAACATATACGCTCCAAATGGAACTAATTGGGAATTCTACTCTAATCTCCTGACACATTTACTGACCAGACCTAAGCACAAAATCATATTAGGAGGCGACTTTAACACAATCCTAAACAACACCATAGACAGAATGGGACCCAGACAGTCATCGTTATCCATACCCCCTCCCCTCCTGGAAATAATCTCACAATTAGAACTATGAGACCCATGGAGACTATTACATCCAACAACTAAGCAGTTTAGCTTTTATTCCCACCCACATCTTTCCCACTCACGCATAGACAACATCCTAATCTCTAATGACCTGTTCCCTCAAACAAGGCACACATAAACATAGGCACACATAAATAACATACTAATATCCGACCATGCACCAATTGAGCTTTCCATAAACCTTGATCTACAAACCACACAGATAAACTGCTGGAGGTTTTCAGCATATCTTTATAACTCAGAAGACTTTAAATTGTACCTAACCACCCACTGGCAAAACTACACAGATGACAACATTGCCCATATGGAGGACCCGGGACTCTTCTGGCAAACTTCAAAAGCGGTAATGAGAGGACATATAATATCCTATGTTACATACAAAAAAAAGCCTACACAGAGAGATATACCCGATTGGACCGCAACCTCAGTGAGGCGTGCAGCCAATACATAAATGACCCCTCAGAAGCAAACATAGTAACATAGTAATTAAGGTTGAATAAAGACATACGTCCATCAAGTCCAACCTATTCACCCCTTTTTTCTTTTTTTTTTTAACCCTACCTAACAGTTGATCCAGAGGAAGGCAAAAAAACCCAGCTAAAAAGGGGGAAAAAATTCCTTCTTGACTCCAAACGGCAATCGGAAAGTATCCCTGGATCAACCAGATCTATATGCATTAATACCAGTAATTCTCAATATTTTTGAGTTTTAGAAACTTATCCAGGCCTTTTTTAAAGCTATTCAATGAACTTGCCATTACCACATCTGCTGGAAGACAGTTCCACAGTTTCACCGTTCTCACTGTAAAGAAACCCCTCCTAACCTGAAGATGAAACTTCTTTTCTTCCAACCTTAAAGGATGTCCACGTGACCTCTGATATGACCTGTTAGTAAACAATGCACCAGAGAGTTCATTGTATGGCCCATTAATATATTTGTATAAGGTTATCATGTCACCACGCAAACGTTGCTTCTCCAATGTAAACAGCCCTAACTTGTCTAATCTGCCTGCATATTCAAGCGCCTCCATTCCCCTTATTAATTTAGTTGCCCTTCTCTGAACTGCCTCAATTTCCAAGATGTCCCTTTTGTATATGGGATTCCAAAACTGCACCGCATATTCCAAATGAGGCCTTACCAGTGCCTTGTAAAGAGGGAGAATAATATCTTTCTCTCTTGAATCTATTCCCCTTTTTATACAAGACAATATCTTGCTAGCTCTAGCCGTTGCTACCTGGCATTGTTTGCTATAGCTAAGTCTGTTATCTACCAGAACCCCCAAATCTTTTTCCATTACAGATGCACTTAACACAGAGTTATTTATGGTGTAGGTGGCACAGGGATTAATAAAATTAGTACATTTATCAACATTGAATCTCATCTGCCATTCTGCTGCCCATTTTGATAATCTATCTAGGTCTGCTTGCAGCACTTGTACATCATTGGAAGTTTCCAAAGCTCTGCATAATTTAGTGTCATCAGCAAATACTGAGACCTTGCTCTCAATGCCCTCTTCTAAGTCATTTATAAACAGATTAAACAGAAGCGGCCCCAGTACAGAACCCTGAGGAACTCCGCTTAGAACTTTAGCCCACATAGATGTAGCTCCATTAACCACCACTCTCTGTTTGCGGTCCAATAACCAGTTCTCTATCCATGAACAAATGTTTTCTTCAAGGCCAACAGTCCTCAGTTTATACATTAGTCGCCTATGTGGCGCAGTATCAAAAGCTTTTTCATCAAAATGCAAAATCCAAATATACCACATCCACTGCTGTGCCTGAATCTAACTTCTTACTCACTTCTTCATAAAAAACAATTAAATTTGTCTGGCATGATCTATTTCTCATAAATCCATGCTGACTACTACTAATAAGATGATCTCTGGAGACAAAGTTAAGGATATGATCCCTTAACAAAGTTTCCATCACCTTCCCTACCACTGATGTTAGGCTTACAGGTCTATAGTTTCCAGGCTGTGAGCGACTACCTTTTTTGAATATTGGTATTACATTGGCTTTTTTCCAATCCAGCGGCACATCCCCAGACAAAAGCGAATCTGAAAAGATGAGAAACAGTGGTCTAGATAGAACTGAACTAAACTCTTTTAAAATCCGAGGATGCAATCCATCTGGTCCTGGCGCTTTATTGATATTAACTTTGTCTAATTGTTTCCGTACCATATCCTCTGTTAGCCAATGTGAATACTCTTCATTTCTTCCCTGCATATTATTACAATCCCTACTGTAAGGACAAGGATTCTCAACAGTAAAAACTGATGTAAAAAAACGGTTTAGCAGATTAGCCTTTTCGGCATCCTCTCCTAAACAAAGAACAATACACATCCGCACAAAACCTGTTAGACACCTACCTTCTATCACAAGCACGATGGTCAGTGGATGCCAGAAGAAATAAATACCATAGATGGGGCAATCAAACAGGTACCCTACTAGCCAGACTAACTAAACTACAACGCTCCGGATTCTCTATCCTACAGCTACTCAACACAAATACAAACAACATCATGAACTCACAACTCGAAATACAGAAACATTTCCTACACTATTTTGAATCCCTATATACAACACACACATATACAACACACACTAACCTAACTACCTATACAAACCCCTATTTGGAATCTTGACCCCTACCCCAACTTACACCAGAACAACAAGAATTACTTAATAACTCAATAACCCAACAATAAATCTCTAGTGCTATTAAATCATTGCATAATACTAAAGCTCCAGGCCCAGACGGCTTCCCGGCAGAATATTACTAATTACTACATCCCCACTTACTTCCCATCCTCACAGACCTTTACAACACCATACTCGCTCAAGACATCCACATAGAAAACTTCAACGACTCTCAGACTATCCTACTACTCAAACCAAACAAAGATCCACTATTAGTCCAATCACATAGAGCAATCTCATTGTTAAATCAGGATTACAAAATCCTAACCAAAATAATGGCAAATAGGCTTAGTCGTATCATGCCAGAGCTAATCACAGAAACACAACTCGGATTCACCAGAGGTAGAAATACCGCCAAAGCTATACGAACGGCAATAGCCGCCATAACAGCCCACTCTACCAACCCCCACTCCCGAGAGATCCTGTTGAGCCTAGATGCTGATAAGGCCTTCGACAGGGCCTCCTGGGAATTTTTACACAAGATCTTAGCCTTACGCAACTTTGGATCTAACTTCATTAGACTAATTAAATTCCTCCACAAAAACACCAATACATCCCTACTAATAAACAATACCACTTCACGCTTGTTCCAAACCCATAAAAGGCACAAGACAGGATTGCCCTATCTCACTGTTATTATTCAACCTTAGCATTAGCACTTAGCACTACTCAGAACCTTATCTAACATCAAACAATTCACAGGCATCAAAATTGGAAACGGAGAGTTAAAATTATCGGCATATGCAGATGATATCTTTCTTTTTATCTCTAAACCCTTACAATCTATACCAGCCATAATGAAGGATCTGACTAATTTTGGGAGGCTATCTGGGTTACAAATTAACTACAATAAATCAGAAGCACTCCTACTTGGATCAGGTAGCCCCCCGGGCTGGTCACACAACTTTCCTTTTAAATGGGCATCTACTACCATAACATATCTAGGAATTTCACTTCCCAAACACATAAATGACCTATATTCCAAAAACATCCTCCCACTCATTTCTCGACTAACAAACACATTAACAGCATGGGAAAAATTCCCCCTCTCTTTCACAGGACGGGCTAACCTCATAAAAATGATATTGTTCCCTAAACTAATCTATCTTTTACAAACCTTACCCATTTTCCTATCCCGCAAAGACACAAAACATATTAACACCATGTTCTGTAAGTATATCTGACATAATAAACCCTTACGTATCAGCTATAACACCCTAACACTCCCAAAAAAACAAAGGAGGAATCGGACTCCCAAACATTGAACTCTACAACATGGCATCCTACCTCAGAATAGTCAGAGAATGGCTGCACGCCTCCTTGACCTACACACGTACAGATTTAGACCAACAACTTTGCATTTCTCAGTCATTGTCTTCAACACAATATTTGGACATTTCTCAGTCATTGTCTTCAACACAATATTTGGACTTGCCGGAGGAGAGTAGGGACAATCCTCTGCTAATGTCAGGATGGAAGGCATGTCATAAAACACGCTCCATAATGAAACTCAACCAATTTCACATGTTATGGCTTCCATATGTAAACCACCCAGGTTTACAGGAGGGGAGGGCTCACCTAATTTTTCACACCTGGAGAAAGAAGGGGATAGAAACAATTCAAGAATCCTTCTCACAAGCAGAAAACAAATTCCCTATTTTAGGGCCAGGATTCTTCCACTTTTTACATGCTAACAGCTACATCACAAAATCAATCTCCTTTCTGAGAGATAAAGACTGGAGTAATCCCTTTGATATGCTTCTCCACTCTCCAGAACAAAGCCTAAATTCCCTATCTAATTATAAATTATAAACACCCAAACTATCCATCATAAACAAGACAGATGGAAACAAGACATACGTACTATAACAGAGGAATATCTGTTGTATTCAATTAGATCAACTGAAGACTTGAAGTTTAGTTCTTGAAGACGTTTCTATACTTTAAGTCCAGTTGATCTAATTGAATACAACAGATATACCATGACCTGGATGAATGAGAACCTTTACAAGTATAACAGAGGAAATTTCACAAGAGATAATCAACTTACATACAAAAATATCTCCCTGCAAGCTCATACCATGAAATGACACTCAAACTATTACACAGAGGATACATTTCACCATACAGACTGGGACGCATCAGGAATCTGACTCAGACCTTATGTCCAAAATGTAAAAATCCCAGACCAGACCTGTTTCACTGTATGTGGTCCTGTTCAGTGATCCAGAACTTTTGGAAACAGGAAATAACCTTCTTCATACAACACTTGGTCAATTATGTCCCCTACACACCACTTTGGGCGATATTTGGACATGCTACCACACAATCCTCCCATATCACAACAGGGGCAAAAAAATGACTCTTAAATATATCCGCTACACAACCATCCTTGAAGCTTTTCAAAGCTAAGCTAACATTCTTGTTTTCCGAATGGACTGGGTGGAAGTGACAATTGACAAAGAAAACAAAGTCAAAAATTTTTTACACTCTGGGAAAGCTTCATTAATATTCTTCCACTAAACATCAGACAACACATCCATGGCTGCTTTCAATAGACAGTATGGTACACAGAACAGACCCTAGGCCATAACCCTCTGATTTCCCTACAATAGCTCTATATATATATGTCAATCCGCAGGCTATCCCCCTCCTCAAAAGCCCAACACACCCGATTACTTACAATACCCTTTATCCCACGCCAGCTAATTTCCCAATACCCCACGACCCAATCCCCAGCGACAATTACAACAATCGATATTTAAGACAAGGCGTTAAGTTAATTGAAGGTTAAAAGTTCCGCAAATGTGCGGTAGTTTAATATTAAAGTTAAAATATCGAGATGGCTATTAACAGATATCATAAAACTGCTTAGAGTATACAAACTGACTGTACTATTCCAATAGTCAACTTTATCAATAATGCATAGATCAATTTTCTTTGTATCACCATAACATTGAAATGTTTCATGCAAATTTTTTATTCCTTTTCCTTTCTAACGGACTTATGTACAACGACAATATATGTTGAAATTGCTCATCTTGAACTCAATAAAAACATATTTTAAAAAAAAAAAAAACACATTTCTACAAAATTACTACAAAATCATCAAGGGCTTATAGTGGAGATTTACAGTCCCAAAAATGTGCTAGGCTTTTTGACTTTTACTTGCTAACAACACTTAAAACAAGGTTAAGTTTAAAGTATTTGGATTAGTTACAGATTTGTGGGAAGTGATCAGTTCTTGGCAGTAATGTACTGAAGAATGCCGTTTGCTATGTCAAGGGTTTCATCTTTAATCAACACAATGTCATAGGACTGTAGAAACAACTCTGTCTGTTCTTCCACCTGTGGAGAAAGGGGGAGAAAAAAAAACTCCTACTTGAAACCTTCCAGCAAAGATTTTATTTAATCCAAAATTAAAATTCTAACATGGGCTGAAAATAAAACCTTAGTAATAAATAGTTCAAAAGGAAAAATCACAGTCGGGTTTTTCCATTTTATTATTCCAATTGCACCAGACTTATCCAAGCGAGGATTGGGGTAGGTTACAGCATTACCATGCAGGGCAAGCTACTCCTCTTTTTATATAAAATATAAAACACCAGAACAGGCAAGTTAAGTCTGAGAGAACAATAAATCATAACACTGACAAGGAAGAATGGTCAATGGAAGGGAAAAATTTATTTTACAATGAAAGTAAACTAGCAACTGAAAGATAAAAGAGACCGTTACATCAATGTCTCATACTGTGTAAATGCAATGCCATCTAAAAGGGGAACTGTGGTCTCCAAAAAGTTGATTTTAAATAAAAGGCCAGGTTCCTACCTTTTAAATGAGCCCTCAACCACCTCTCTACGTGCTGCACAGCCCAATATCTGAAGAAATCACTGGTCAGTATGTTAGGGGGTGGGAGGTTCTGAATCTGCGGTCACAATACTACCTCCTCCTTCTAATCTGTGGTTGGCACATGCTCAGTGCAAGAGAAAACAGGAGGAAGAGATTGAGTTACAGTGACTTAAGGAGGCGTGGGAGGGGCCAAGGGGGTTTCAAGGGGACTGCAAGGGGAGGGGCCATGGGGAGCCACAAAGAGGAGGAGACAAAGGGAAGAGGGATTGTCACATGGTTTCAGAGGAGGAAGTGCAAGGGATCTGGTGATGCTGCTACCATATCACACATAAAAATGTTAATATCTTCAAAACTATGTAAAAAAATAATGAAAGTAAATTGCAAAGCTACACAGGAAAGCAATTCCTGACAATTTACCTAAAGTCATTTTTGGACCACAGTTACCCTTTAATCATAAGAATCTATTTAAGTCGATTAATACTGTACGTTATTGCAATTTGTATTGAAAAGTAACTTGTCTAGACAATGGCATTTTGTTACAGGGTTTTTTCTTTTTGGAACCCACCTTGTCATTCAGGAAACCAATCTTAAGTATGTTCTCCACGCTTGTCACTCCATCAGCCATGGTGAGGTCCCCCACTGTATCTCCAAGAAGAATGACATTACTTCGTTCACTTATCTGCTTAAAGTATTCTGTATCCCTTAACACAGAGTTATCCTTGTTGAACGTGTGAATCATTTCTCCCTTAAAGCCAATTAGTACACCCTAAGGATCAAACAGAATGTTTTTGTTGATATATAAAATGACAAACTGTAAAATATATTCCTATGGATGGGCCATGTCTGTATGATTTAAATATTATTTGTTTGGTACTTTCTGTTTGTATTTGTCATCTATTGAGGATAATAAAATGCACTTACTGCCTTTAAAAGAACCCTCCACAATATTCAATGTTCCACCCTTCCATTGGGTATAGAAACATTTGTAGTCCTATTTTTAAAAAAAACTTGGTACTGTGCCACATTGTTAACCCAAAATTCCAAAACCAAGGATGCCCTGTAGAAAGTTCTCTTTCCTACAAAATACATTTCATCTTCAACACAAACAAAAGTAGTCCATCATTGGACATTGATCAAAAGGAATGACCACAATGAATTGGTAATCTCTGGATTTCATGTTTGTAAAATTAGGGTTGTTCTGCGACACAGAGACACATTTTTAAATATTAAATAGCCTATAAAAGGACAAAAGCAGCCCTAAACCCACACCCTCCCCTTTAATGTACCCAGAACAAGGATCTAAACCCCTGGGGGTACATTATCTTACCCACAATACTTTACAATAGAGTTCCCTGGTCCCCTGCACCAGGTTATTTCTACCGTCCTAACCACCAGGTTGTGACCTGGGCAAGTAAGGCCTGGGGGACACAGGCAGCCCGTTGGCTACCCGACTGGCCCCTCAATACTAGATATATACCCAAAAAAATCTTATTATATTAATTGATTGTCTCCTAATGGATATGACACACCTTCTATTAAAAATAGTTATAAAAAAAACATCCAATGAACCAGATATATTAATTTTAACTTTTTATAAAATGCAGTTTTGCAATCTCTATAATAAGAATTAAGATGAACCAGTTGGTCCAGCCCTTCATAACAATCCAAGTTTCTCATGAGGCCCCCTGGATTAAAAGGTGGATGTTAGAGGGTATCTGACCAGCCCATAGTTTGAGGACTCCTGGTGTAATCCCTAGGGATTACACTGTGTGTTTATCTTAACTGCATCTGATGGTTACATTTTGAGACTGGACTGGACTGATTTTATTCTTGATATTTCATTATAGCCAAATTTAGGGACATATTTTTTGACACAGGTCAAAATAAAGGCAACATTCACAAACATTATTCCACTTGTTCATTTTAGATAATGTACAAGGCAAAAGATAAAAACTACAGCGTTCTATGTCTATGTATATCACCCCAAACATGGTTAATGTTATTTAACAGATTGCCATGTTCCACCTTCTTTTACTCACATTATCATCAAAATCCATATAGTTGGAGACAACCTTGACGTTGGGGAAAAAAAGGCCAGCTTGGCTGATAATCTCTTCTAAGATGTCACCAATGCCAGCGGAGAAAATGAACAGAGGAACTTCATTGCGATGAAGACTGTTAAAAAACTGCTCAAATCCATCCCTGAAAGAGGATAATAATGGAAAACAAGGGGAGAGTGAGGAAAGACCACAAGGAGAAGTGGTAAAGACTTGGGAGGCTTAATAAAAGGCAGGACAATGCAAATGAGACAGTCTAAGAAGAGTGTAATAAAAAAATATATAAACATATAATAAACAAGACTTGATAGGCTTAATAAAAGGCAGGACAATGCAAATGAGAGTCTAAGAAGAGTGTAATATAAAAATATATAAACAGATAGAAATAGCTAAAGAGAAACAAGAAATGTGGTATATAGGTTGCACCATTAAAAATCTTAAAGTCAGGCTAACTATTGGTACAGTACATTGAGGCAAATGGGTTAGTGTGACCTTGGACCTTTGTACATATTTTCCAGCTATCTGAACATTCCTCCACTCAAAAATCAGGGAGGACACTGATCAAAGGTAGCCTAAAGGTAGCCCCTGACCAGATAAAAACCACATTAGGGTGGGTTTACCTCAAATCTTCGCCCTACACAAGTTTTTTGTACATGTCTGCCTAGACATTAAAAAGCTTTAAGAGGGGTCTGGATAAGTTTCTAAAACTAAAAAATATTTAGAATTACTGGTATTAATAAATATACTGTAACTCTGGTTGGTACAGGTATACTATATAATATTGAGAATTATTGGTATTAATACATATACTGTAGTTCTGGTTGGTACAGGGATACTATATAATATTGAGAATAACTGGTATTAATACATATACTGTAGTTCTGGTTGGTACAGGGATACTATATAATATTTAGAATTACTGGTATTAATACATATACTGTAACTCTGGTTGATCCAGTGATAATTGTCAATTGCCCTTTGGAGTCCCAAAGGAATTTTTCTTTCGGCTTTTCAGATGTTTTTTCCCCTTCCTCTGGATCAACTGTTAGGATGTTAAGAGGAGGGTAAAAAGGTTGGACTAGATGAACGTATGTCTTTATTCAACCTCCATTACTATTTTACTATGTACCCTGCAACATTTGAAGGGAAAGGTTCTAGCCTATGGAGATAGTTTAAACAAAAAGGGCTACTTAAGGATTACAGTAGTTGACATTATAATAGGTCTGGTAGATTGCATGTTATTCAGTTCATTAAATCTGTCCTGCCTCCAGTTAAACCTCGCACACACATCAGTGCGCCATTTGATGTGAAGCCATTCAGCTGTTATGTGGCGTCCAATGTGTTCAGGCGGCGTCTGTTGATCTGACTGGCGAATCAACAAACATACAAACAGCTAAACACGCGATTATTGGGCGAATTGGACGTTTGCCATGTTTCTTGCTTGCGGGTTGGACACACTATCGAATGTGTGTACGGGTCTTTATGTAACAACGACATTTAATGTCCCTGCCACTCAACTAAACGGAGGAAGCCACTTGGATGAAAACTAAAATCTCTTCAATAAATAAGTCCTGTTGATATAAGGCTGCAAAGATACATAGAAAAGCAGTAAAGGGCAAAGAGACATAGAAGCAAAGGAAAATGTACCTCAGTTTTGCCTGTGATTCCTTTACTGCCTGCTGTAGTTTATCCTTGCGAATCTTCTGTTCACAGAGGAGTGCATGTGCTTTAGTCCACCTAGTATTCAAGGCAGGAACAGTTTATAAAACTAAAACTTATCCACTAACCCTATATACATCAAATCTCTTTAGCAGCTTTTCCGGTACAAACTATTTCTATGGAACTACAGGAATTGGGATTATCTAATATGTGTTTGGCATCATCTTGGTAAATCCCTTCTAATTTCCTGCTTACTGATCAACATACCTGTCTCAGAACTGGAAATGTTATATGCTGATAGCGACTCTTGGTGCATTACAAAAAGGCGTTAACAGGTATGTACACTGGAAAATTTGTCTACTATCTATCACTGTACCATTGTTTTGTTGATCTGCCCCCCATTTCTTTAGATATACAATCTGAAACATCTTGCGTATTATCTGTTGTATTCAATTACATCAACTGGACTTGAAATGTAGTTCTTAATTATTGAATTATTGTAGTTCTTAATTATTGAATACAACAGATATACCATGACCTGGATGAATGAGAACCTTCACTGGCATCTTGCGTATTAGCATTTCTGTAAGCAGTTTTGCTGTAGCTGGATTGGTTTGACAGTTGGTGTGCTGTATACTGTAAGCAGTTTTGACAGTTGGTATGTGGGAAAATAGTCAGGTCAGTGGTCAGAGCCTGAGCAAAACAAGTATTGTATTGAAGGCATGCAGCAACACACACCTTGTGTTACTTACATGTCTTAATTTATAGATTAAGATGACACAAAGTAAATTTTTTCAATATACATACATTTCATTCACAACACGTTGCGGTCCATTTCTTAACAGATCGGATTGACCTAGTCCATTAAAAAATAAATTACTGCTGCATGCATTTCTGTCCAGAAACGGACGCCTTTCGATTAAAGATATAACAAAAACGGAACGCTAAAAACGGACCAAAACACGAAAAAAAGGATTGTCCATTGTGGCCTGTTTTGTTCCATTCCTATTGTGAACTATTATGTCACTTTTATCGCATACAACATCAATTGCTGCTACTGTTTGGTTAATTTTTGCACTAGCCTCCGCAATGACGGAGTTAAAATGACTTGGTGCATTGCCCATACTACATAATTATACCCTTGGGGCATGTATTTTTATCCTATAAAATCATATTAATCTTTCTATTATTTTCTATTTAAATTACATTATATAGTGGACCCCCAGGACGGAATACATCCAAGGATCTTAAAGGGGAAGTTCAGTGCAAATACATATGCTTTTCAGAAAAAAGAGCAGAATTTTTTCATCCCAATGACCTTAATCTGCGTATAAATAAATGCAACTGACTGACTTTGCACGACCTGTTTGCACGACCCCTAGTAGAGACCATTATAGTCTTGCCCTTGACCCAGCGCCTGGGTTGATTCAGTTGCTCAGTAGAGATTTGAGCATCTTTGACCCATCCAACCAGTAAAAATTACTTTTAGGAACATTCCAAGGAAGAGGTGCATACTGGTTAGAAGAAGGACCATTAGACCCTAAAATGTCAGCTCACTAATGTCAACAGCAGGGAACTGCAAAGGGTATGAAAACAAGAAATTAAACCAACTTTCCGAAATTTCGGTTTCCCAGTCGGTTTCCCAGTCCCAGCTCACCAACCGAGTGAGCTCCTCCCTTCTGCCTGCTGACAGGAAACACATAAAAGACCTCCTTCCCCTCTCCTGCTTTTCTTACGTTTTTAAAGCAATAGTCCTGTAAATATACAATGGTTGTTGGTGAAGGTTGCCATGAGAAGTGACTGGGAAACCGAAATTTCGGTAAGTTGGTTTAATTTCTTGTTTTCACAAGTCACCATAGCAGCCACTCACCAACTGAGATATACCATAGCTAAAGAAAGAAGGGAGGGAATCAATATGCTGTGAAACAAAACAATTTTATTTTGAGCTCTGCAATACTGCTTGCAAAACTTTTTTCCCAAAGTTCATATTGTGTGAATTTAGGACATCTAATATGTAATGTCTGATAAATGTGTTGGGCGACGACCATCCTGCGGCTGTACAGATGGTTTGTATTGGAGCTTTAGCCTGAGCTGCCCAGGAGGCTGAGAGTGCTCTAGTAGAGTGCGCTTTCAATGTTCTAGGAACACTTTGGCTGGCAAGGGAGTACACCTTGGCTATGCATGTGACTATGTAGGAGCTTAGAGTTCTTTTTGTTGGCGCCTGTCCTTTCCTTGCACCCCTTGGTATTAGAAACAATCTTTTTGATTTCCTCCAGCTCTTCGTTCTCTGAAGATAGATGGATAGGGCCCTGACTAAATCTAGGGTATGTAGTTCCTTCTGTGTTTGTGACACAGGCTTTGCAAAAAAGGACGGTAGTAGTACCTCCAAGTCCATGTGGAATTTAGTTAGAACCTTTGGCAGAAAGTTGAAAGAAGGGCGGAGGACAACTCTGTCAGGAAATATGATGGTATCTGGTTCTGAAGAAGATAATGCACCAATTTTACCAACCCTGCATGCTGAAGTTATTGCAACTAAAAATAACCCTTTGAGTGTTAGGAACCAGTCAGATGTTGTGTCTAGTGGTTCAGACTAAGGTTTTGTTAGTTTATTGACTTGACTGGGTACGATTCTAATGTACGCTGTGAAGAATCTTTTAATTAGGGGGTCTGAAGACCAGTTTGTATTTTGTATAGCTGAGAGGGCTGAGACTTGACCTCTCAATGTATTCTCGCCGAGATAATTTATATCCGGCAAACAAAAACTTTGGTAGAAGAGAGCAGGATGGAACTGAAGGATTTTCTCCTATATTTGCGGCAAACTTTGCAAATTTAGCCCACACTTTGTAGTAATGAGATGAAGTTGACTAGATTTCAGTAGCATATTCACTAAGTCTTCTTGTAAATTACAGTCCTTTAACCTTTGCCTTTCAATCTCCAGACCGCTAGTGATAGATGAAGTGGTTCTGTCAGGGGCGTAGCTAGATATCACAGGGCCCCATAGCAAGATTTCAGATGGGGCCCCCCGTATTTTTTTAAAGGGTATGTCCTCCCTCCTAATAAAAGTTTTACCTTCCGTAGTTCAGCCCCACAAACTCCGTTTTCATTTTAATTAAACCTGGGGGCATCTTTGAAACAAAAATGCGGTTTACGGGCTGAATTATGTGAGGTAAAAATTTTCTTAGGAGGGTGGACATGCCTGCAGTGGACCTGGATGGGGCCCCTTTGGCTCAGGGCCCCATAGCAACCACTATGATTGCTATAGTGATTCCTACGCCCCTGGGTTCTGTGTATTGTATTGGCCCCTGTGACAGTAGGTCTTGGCTTGGTTGTAGAAGATAAGGTCCCTGTTCCACTAGTGATAATAACAGGGGGAACCAGGGCCTTCTTGGCCAGAGGGGGATGACTGCAGTCACTGCTGCCCTGTCTTTTTTTATTTTTTGGAGTACTTTCCAAATTAAGTTGAATGGAGGGAATACGTAGAGTAGGTTGAGACTCCAGTTCTGGTCTAACACATCCACTGCCAATGCCTCTGGGAACATAGTTCTTGAGTAAAATGCCTGGCACTTTCTGTTGTGTGGGGTTGCCATTAAATCGATCAACGGTGAGCCCCACATTTCCGTTATTTGTTGGAAAACGGAGTAGTTTAGGCTCCACTCTCCCGACAATTATATTTTGGCTTAGATAGTCCGCCTGTGTATTTTGAATACCTGGGAGATGAATTACTGTGATGTCTGACAAATTCCTTTCTGCCCAAAGGAAAATTTGGTTTGCTTCTTCCATGAGGGACTGGCTCTTTGAGCCCCCTGTCGTCTTAAGTAAGAGACTGTGGTGAAATTGTCCGATTTTATTTTTACTGCGCACCCTCTTAGGTCGCTTCCTAGGGTTTTTAGTGCATAATTTACTGCCCTCAACTCTAGGAGATTGGAGGGAATTCTTTCGCCTTCCCACGTTCCTTGGGCATGTTTCCCTGCAAGAACCGCTCCCCATCCGGTCTCTAAAGCGTCTGTTGTGACCGATACCCAGGTTGTAGTCTCTGAGCCACTCTGAGTTTTTTCTTTATATTTACCGGAACGGTGATTGTACGCTGCATACATTTGTGGGGGTTATTCACTTGACGTAACAGGCAGGATTGTAAGGGTCTGAGGTGCCATTTTGCCCAATTTATTAATTGGAGTGCTGCCGACATAAATCCTAAGGCTTTTAGGATGCTTCTTACAGTAACCCTTTTGGAGTGTATCAGGGTCTGAATGTGCAATTTTAGATTTGTTTTGTTCTTTTCTGATACCCCGACTACATTTTTTGCTGTCTGAAAATGAGCACCTAGAAAGGTAAGGGACCGGGTTGGCTGTAAATGACTTTTTTCGAAGTTTATGACCCATCCGAAGCTTTGCAGACAAGTGATTACTTCCGTTGTATGATTTTCTGCTTTAAAACATCGTAGTAATGAAAAACTTGAATTTTCTTTTTCCTTAGTTCCGCTATAAGAGTTATGAGGATTTTGGTGAATACCCTTGGGGACTGGGAAAGACCATATGGTAGACAGGTGTATTGAACGTGCATGGTGCTGACCAGAAACCGTAGGAATCTTCTTGAAGCCGGGTGAATAGGAACATGATAATAAGCCTCTTTTAGATCTATGTTGACTAACCAGGAGTTTGCTGGAACGGCTCTGATGATTGAGGCTAGAGATTCCATTTTGAATCGTTTTTCGCTTAGGAATTTGTTGAGAGGCCGCATGTCCAATATAGGTCTGAAATCCCCTGAGGGCTTTTTTATTAGGAATAGGCGAGACTAGAAGCCTTTTCTTTGTTGGTGTTTGGGAACTGGTTCTACTGCTCCATTTGCTAGAAGTTGCTGCAAGAACTCTGAAATTAGAGTATTTTCTTCTTTTGTCTTTGGAAGTCTGAATGGAATGAAGTGTTCTCTTAATGGGTAAGTGTCGAACTCTAGGCGGTTTACCCAGCTGAAATGGCTGGCTCAGACCTGAGAATAATTCGACAGTCGCCCTGCTATCTGTACAGACTGGACCAGCAACTTCCTATTGCTGATTTTTAAATCCTAAGCTTTTGGGAAAATTTAGGACCTTGCTTAACTTCCATGTTAACGCTCTGGCTGTTTCATGTCCAGACTGTTGCGATGATCTGAAGTAACGAAAATTCTTCTCTGGGCCTCTTGAATTTCCTTTCTTGAGGGAGGAAGACGATCATACCCCCAGATGCTTTACTGATGATTTTGTCCAACCTTTAATTTTGATGAGGTATCGGCATGCCACGGCTTTAACCATAGTGCTCTCCGGGCAGCAACTGAGAGGGCCATGGACCTAGCTGACAGGTGCACTAGATCTACTGAAGCCTCTGAACAGAATTCTGCCGCCATCTTACATTCGTTCAGCATTTCTAGCAATTTTGATCTTTTTACATTGGATCCAACTGCTTCTTCTATATTTTGAAGCCATACTTTCAATACATGCGAGACAGAGGTAAGTGCTACTGCCGGCTTACAGGCGGCACCTGCTGCTTGGAAAGATTTTCTTAAGTTATACGCCATCCTTTTTTCTAAAGGATCTTAGAACATGGCTGTGTCATCTACAGGGAGAGCTGTTCTGCGAGCAAGACGGACAACAGCAGTATCGATAGGTGGAGCATCCCAAGGTCTGGAAACTGACTCATTAAAGGGGTATTTCTTTGAGAATCTGCCAGACGTATTAACCTTTTTTTCAGTTTTTTTCACTCTGTAGAAATAATTTCTTCTATTGATGAATGTACTGGGAAAGGTGTTTTCTTTTTTTATTGCCGGAAAAAGCTTGTCTGCTGCTGATGTTCTTCACTATTTAATGATAGCGTATCCCGCACAGACTTAATTAAAGGGTCTATAATTGAACAGTAGCAAAGTTCAATAGACACAAGAGCACCACTCTCGGCTTCAGTGCTAAATTTTATTTGAGGTGATTAATTTTAAGTGCTGGTCCAGCAGCATTCAGTGTGGTAAGTTACAACATTACTGTGGTACAATAGGAAGGAGGGCCCTGCCTGAGAACTTACAGTCTAGAGGAGATGGAATGAAACATAAGGTGAAGCAGATCAGTAACTTATGCTTGTGATGGTTCTCATTCATCCAGGTCATGGTATATCTGTTGTATTCAATTAGATCAACTGGACTTGAAGTTTAGTTCTTGAAGATGTTTCGCTAGTCATCCGACTGGATCTCTCAATTCAGTCAACTTTAGTTTCAAACCAGTCATTTTTACATGTTGGAATAAACCCAAGGCCCTTATTAAGGTCTGATCGTTCTGCGTCAGTTAAAGTATGTGAAACTGAAAATGTTTTTTATGCACCAAGGTGAGGATGAGGTTAAACTACATCCGTCCCTAATATTAAGAAAGCCCAGTGACTTTGTTCCTGAGATTCAATGTGAGACATTGAAGGTGTTTGAAGCAGTAGTACTACATGATTTGTCAGTTCAGAATGATAAAATACCAACCAGGAACAACATCACTAGGGCTGAAAGGATGGCTCTTAAAACTTTAAAATCTAATAATAGCATTGTTATCAAGAAGGCGGACAAAGGTGGCAGCATTGTGGTAATAGACAGGGCTGATTATATCGCAGAGGCAATGAGACAGTAACAGGTGGGGGAACATTATGAGGAGTTGGATAATGATCCCACCTTTGCCCTGAAAAAGCACATAGATGGAACTGTGCATGATGCGATGGTGTCCGGGTTAATTAGTAAACAAACGATTGTGTTTTTAACAACTGACCACCCCAGGATCCTGGACTTATATCTGTTACCGTAAGTCCTTAAAAGTCTGGTACGGCCACCTGGGCGTCCTATAGTGTCGGGGGTGGGGTCGATCCTACAAACCGTCACAATTTGTACATTCATATCTGCAGGAGATCCTGGCCCAAATACCTGAATGTCTGAAGGACACTATGGATTTCCTATGCAGATTAGAATCCTTCAAAGACATCCTTGAAACTGATGTTCTTTAAAGTATTGACGTCCAATAACTATAAACATCTATCCCACATGTGGAGGTGATAGGGTACATAGAGACGGCTTTACTAGAAACCAGTACTTCGACCCCAGTGATATAATTCTTTTTGGATCTATTGACATTGGTGTTGCCGAAAAATTACTTCAGGTTTGACCAAAATTTCTACATGCAGGTGCAAGGGACCACTATGGGCAGTAATCTAGCCCCTAGTTACACCAATATATGCATAATATCGAAAGAAATATGATCCTGTGTAATGAGAAGTATAATCCACAAATCAGATGCTACTTTAGATATGTGGATGATCCTTTCCTCATTTGGTGGGGGAGTATTGAGAGCCTGCAAGAAATGATCAGCTATATGAATAAAATGCATAAGATGGTAAAATTTACAGCAGATTTTTCACTAACCAAAATACTGTATATTACCTTGATGTGCATGTCTATAAAAAGGGCCCTAAATTAAAGACAACGGTATATATGAAACCCGACAGAAATAAATAATTTGTTGAGAGCAGATAGCTTTCATGTACCGGGTACAATTAAAGGGATTCCGAAAGGACAATTGCTAAGGGGTAAACATATTGCATCCATGGATGAGGAATTTGAGAAAGTAGCCGACATTATGCTTGACAGGTTTGTTGAGAGAGGGTATTACAAGGGCATACTATTAAAAACAAAAGGAGAGGTGGCCCTTAGAGAACGCAGTACCCTGTTAGGTAAAAAGGCTCAAAAGGTGAAAGAAGAACAGATCACTTCTGTAAGCAAATATGGTCCAAACAGCTTAAAAATTAAAGCGGTAATCAATAGATATTGGTCTATTTTGCAGCAAGATGTACAATACAGAAAGTTGTTTAAATTATCCCCATTGTTTTCATGCAGACAAGGGAAGAATATTGCTGACCAGGTGGTATGTGCAGACAAAGTATTGCTGACCAGGTGGTATGTGCAGACAAAGAAACTCCAGGGTGGGGACAGTAGATTGGTAGGCACCCCCAAGGAGGGGACATATGCATGTTTAAGTTGCTCAAGCTGCCACTCCATAATTAAGGGAGATGGTGTTATGCATTCGTTAAAGGGGCACAAAATACCGGTCACACAGGTTTTTACCGGCAACACAGATCATGTGGTCTATGCGCTCAAATGTCCATGCGGTAAGATGTACGTGGGACAGACCACCCGCATGGTGAAACAATGAATTTATGAACATACGAGGTCTATTAGCAGATATGACCCAGAGAAAAAGAGCACTCAACACCAGTAGAAAAACATAATTTTGAGTGCAAGCACAATGCAGCTAGTATACATTGGCAAGTTTTAGAACACGTGAAACTGCCTATGAGGGGGGGGTGACAGAAAGAGGTTACTTCAAACAGAGCTTTAAATGGATTGAGAAACTGTGTACAATGGAACCATTTGGCTTAAATTACTCTTATAGTATTAAATGCTATTTATAGCAATCAGGTACATTATTTATGGCAATCTTTCTTTTTCCACAGATAAAGAACTGCAAAATTGTCTCAGGATAGAAGGTAGGTGAAAAAAAAAAACACTCTGCATCCTGTAAGTTATTTGTAACCATTCTGATGTTTTGATACTATGAGATAGACTGTATCAGTAATTTCCATATAATGTATCAATATGTATCCTGGCCACTAGATGGAGCTGGGTATATGCGTCTTTTTTATCCTATTTAAGGAGAGTGATGGGGTTCATTTTGGTTATTTGTACCTGATGAAGAACCAGACAGGTTCAAAACATGTTGTACTTCACCTCAAATAAAATTTAGCACTGAAGCCGAGAGTGGTGCTCTTGTGTCTATTGAACTTTGCTATTATAACTATTGGATAAAGGTGGGATCCTTGTAGACAATTGGATTGAGACCTTCACAGTTGGTTTAAGATATATCCACAGCTCAAAGTACAACCACTAGTATAGTCGAGGGTTGAAATTTTGACCACAACTGCCTTCTGATTCTGTATTGTTTTGAGGCTTTAGTTGCCCTTTAAATAGACAGCAGAATTCCCATACGTGAATCCCATACAGTAATAGCCAAATCCAGTACCAGTAACCTCCAATTCCTTGGCACTCCAGATGTTTTGAAACTACAACTCCCAGCATGCTTTGTTGCTGGGCGTTTCAGTTTCTAAACATGTGGAGTGGCATAGTTCAGTAAACTTTTAATTAGGCTTACCATCATTTACAATTCTCCTGAACCCTATATTGTAAAGGGCACTCTGACCCCATATAGTAAAGGACTCTCTGACCCCAATAGTTAAAAATGTCACCTGAGAGTTGTAGTTTCAAGCTGTCATTTGCACTGAACTAGCAGCTGTTTTTTGCCCCAAACTGAGAAGACCCATCAGATTTACAGCATCCAGATGAGCAGTGACAGTGCTGAGTGAGTCCAGCAGCCAGATTACAGGAAGCAGGAAGTGTAAAGGCAGATCAGCTCCTGTAACTTTCTATGCAGGTTAACACAGCCCACCTACTGTTTACTATTCGCAATTGCCGAATTTGGATCTAAATTAGGACTTGACCCGAGTATAAGTCGAGGTTAGGTTTTCAGGCTAATTTTAAAGCCTGAAAAATTCGACTTATACTCGAGTATATATGGTAGGCGACTAATGTATAAATTGAGGACAATTCTACATGGATAGAGAATTGGTTGTAGAATCACAAAGAGAAAGTAGAGATCAATGGAGCTACATCCCAGTGGGCTAAGTGGAGTGCCTGTACTGGGGCCACTTTTTAATCTGTTTATAAATGACTTAGGGTCATTGAGAGCAAGGTCTCTGTGTTTGCTGATGACACTAAACTTATGCAGAGCTTTGGAAACTTCAAATGATGTGCAAGTGCTGCAAGCAGACCTAGATCAGGAGAGTAGTTTCCGCATTTTGGCTTAATTTTATTTAATGAATAATGACATAAGGAATTTGTTGTGGTTTATGTTTGATGTAACATTTAAATAATTTTAGAACCTTTTAAGGACCAGATAATTATTTGCCATGTCCTGATATTTTAAACCTTTAAAAGATGATGTACTCTTTTTTTTCTTAGTAATGTAACCCTCCGTTTAATTTAAAGGGTTGAAATTGAGTTTGGGGTTTTCAGTTTAATTGAAGAACGGGAGGTAAACAAGCGGTGTCTTACCTCCCTTTCTTCAAGTAAATGATCAGGAGCCAGGAACGAAGGGAGGGAACTTAGCCGGTATCATGCTCCTCCGCAGTTCTTCGGACAGGCCACCATGGAGTTTGTACTGTATGTGTATGCGCAGAGCATACAGTACAAACTCTGTTGGAACCTATCAGAAGAAAAGTGGAGAATCAAGAAACCGCAAAAGTTCTTTAACTTATTTTCTGGCTCCTCCTGGTTTAATTAAGGAACGGGAGGCAAGACACAGATACTTTACCTCCCGTTCTTCAATTAAACTGAAACCCCCAACTTCAATTTTGCCAGTGGAGATTCCCTTTAAACAATAAACATACAGCCAAATTTGCCCCGTGACGCAGTCCTCCAGTCTTAAAGTCAGACTGACCTATTTACCCCACAATTGAGTGTGACTTTAAAAGGTCATTAAACTCTATAAAAGTTCTTTAAATGGGCTGTTGCTCCTATCTTCCATTTTAATTTATCAGCGAGAAAATCAACAGCCTCTGCATTGCTGCAGTCTCCCTTTCCGATAATGTACATGCACCTTGGTTAAATTAGGTGCTGCACCTAATTTAACACCTGTGTTGAAGTATAGAGACTGAGAAAGGCTAGAAGTGGCTGATAACTATTATGCTGACTATCATGGCTGGTGAGTTAAATGGGAGATAGGCGCAAGAGGTATTTCAAAGGAACTTTGGTTTTAGAGTTTAGTGACCCTTTATAGTGAGAATAGTGGTGGCTGTGCAGGTTTCCTGCAGCCGTTGCAAGAAATATGAAATAGTGGCTTCATCCCTTTCTGCATGGTTTAGCTGCCATTAAATTATGCATTGGGAAAGACCCAATTGAAATTTCCCATAGACACAAACACAAATTTGAATCTGTCAAAGGCTCTAGGTAAATCTGACTGAATATTTTGCAATGTGATTGGAGGACTCACCATTCAACCATAAGAGGATATTTCTCCTTGATTGTCTTTGCAGGATCAATTTCAATAGGGTAATAAATATTAAAGAGGTCTTTTAGCTAAAATAAAGCAAAAGTTTCATTAAGAACACTAACACTAACAAAATGCACACAAAACTAAAGTGTTTTCTATACAAATGTCTCCACACCAATATGGAAGTCCCTGATAAAAAGCTGCTCACCCTGCAGTTTATTTACCTGCTAGTATGAATAGCATACAGCCTTCCTTGGGCAGAACAGGTGATTTTGCTATAATTTTTTATATAAGGGATTATGCTTATGTATTATAAGAAATAGATACTACCGTATATACTCGAGTATAAACCGAGTTTTTAAGGTTAAAAAAATACCTTAAAAACCCAGGCTCGGTTTATACTCGAGTCATTAGGGAAAATCGGCCTTAAAAAAATTTTGTGTACCGGTACCTTATGATCGCAGTCCAGACCGAATGCCGAGAGCTGAGCTGGAGCAGGAGCAGTAAGACCAGGAGCTGTGAGACCCGGAGGGGCAGAGAGGGGCTGTAAGAGGCAGACCGGGAGCTGTAGAAGGCAGAGCGCGTGGGACGTGCGTAAGTTACATGCCCGCGCGCTCTGCTGACGTCATCAGTCTGGACCCGATCTGTACCGGACCTTTCCTACCGGTATAATGGAGGAGCCTGCAGACTGCCACACAGGAGAACCGGTCCCTTCTACCAGCACTCAGCCCAGTAAGGGTCCTGTTTTTCAATTTAATTATGTGGGTCCTGTTTTTCAATTTAATTATGCAAGGGGTGGTTTGGGGGTGGGGGGGGTAGGTGGGGTGGGGGTGGTGGTGGGGTGCTGGGTCTTCCTTGCAGTGGGAATGGCTGCTGGGTGGCATTATAAATGAATTTACATCTACCCTCGGTTTATACTCGAGTCAATCATTTTTACTAGTTTTTTTAGGTAGAAATGGGTACCTCGGTTTATACTCGGGTCAGTTTATACTCGAGTATATACGGTACTACTAATTAGATGTATTATAAGAAATAATGCGCCCCTTTACATTCTAAGAATATTACACCACCGAGGATTTCCCTGACCATATAGAAAAACAAGGCCGTATGCTTTTACACAGGGCAGGGAACTCCGAGGAGGCATAATGCGAGTCCTACTCCTACCTCATTATTATTTAAATTATGTATTATATATATATTTTATGTATATCTTGCATGCGCTGTGGCTCAGCTGTTTAAGCACTTGTTTTAGAAACACAAACCAACCAGACTTTTATTTTTTGTTTCCATTATATGCCTAGTAAAATATAAAGGTCCTACATGTACTAGTTTTCCACATAGTATGTCTTCGGGGTTAGGGGTATAAAGCTTTGCTTTAAGCAAGTCTGAGTACATAAGTTTGCAGGTTTAATTCCCCATACTTATTTTATTTTTTTGTGAAATATTCTGTTTCCTACATCCATGCTAACTAAAAAATAAACTGAAAAGATTACTTTTCTTTTTTTGTATGAAAAGCAAGTATTATCATTGTTAGGTCAGTAGCATTAAAGGGTATCTCCTCCCCAAAAACAAGAAATCAAATCCAACTTACTGAGATTTCTGATTCCCAGTCACTTCCATGGCAGCAGTTACCAAATGAATCCCCTCCCAATGCTGTCTATTGGACAGGAAGAACACTCCCAAATCTTTAAATAGCTCCTCCCTCCTCTTCTCCTTGTTCTGGTTTTAAAGCTGTAAGTAAACATATTAGGGGAGGGTTTTGGTTACTGCTGCCATGGAAGTGACTGGGAAACAGAAATCTCGGTAAGTTGGATTTTGATTTCTTGTTTTCCCCAGGTCACCATGGCAGCTAGTCACCAAATGAATTATACCAAAGCAACACTATTGGGCGGGAATGTTCAAACACCAAAATTTTATTATATCAAATCTGACACTACAGACTGCAAATCTTGTGTCCTGGTTCATCAGCACCTCCAACCTATAGTGCTTAATAAAGGTCTTTGCTGAAGCCCATTTCACTGTTTTGCAAATTAACTCCAAAGGGGCCTCGGCTTGGGCCACCCACGAACATGATATCCCTCTGGTAGGTTTTCTGGAATCTTTAAGCCTCTAAGTTGGTAAGCTTTATGAATACACGCCACAATCCAATGACTTATGGATTTTTTGTTTGGTGTCTGACCTCTTCTATATCCTCCAGGTACCACTAAAAGATGTTCAGATTTCCTCCACAATTTTGTTCTTTCCAAATAGATCTTGATAGCCCGAACTAGATCCAACATATGCAATTTCTTTTCCGTTGGATTACTGGGATTTGGACAAAAGAATGGTAAAATGACCTCTAGGTCTGAATGAAAGTTGGAAATGACTTTAGGTAAAAAATGGAAGGCAGGTTTTAGTCTGATCTTGTCGTCGAAGAATTGGATGAAGGGTTCTTTCATGGAAAGCGCCCGAATCTCGCCCACTCTACACGCTGATGTTATAGTGATCAAGAAAGATACTTTTAATGTTAGCAACCAATCCGAAGTCTTCTGGAGGGGCTCAAATGGAGGCTGCGTTAAAGCGTGTAGAACTAGGGGTAGATTCCATGGTGGAGCTTTTAGGATTAATTCTCACTGATTTAGGATTAATTCTCACCAGGGCTGCGAAAAATATTTTAACCAGCGGATCCCACTGCCAGGTTCTTTTCTAACATTGCCGACAGAGCTGAGACTTGCCCTCTGAGGGTACTCTCGCTCAGATTACTTCTGTAGCCAGAGAGAAGAAAGTTCACAAATTTGTTTAAATTCCTCAGATCTAAGACTGGTCTTAGCTTTCCTGAAGCTTTTTTGACTAGGAATAAGTTTGAATAGAAGCCCTTCCCCTATTCCTTCACAGGTACTTCTTCTATCGCTTTCAAGTTGAGTCACAAACTTCCGAATCAGATGACATTCTTCTGTCGTTCTGATCTTGTTTGACATCTTGAAATAGTTGTTTGGAACAGAAATGAACTGGATTTTGAATACTAGAGACACTTCTTGTGCCACCCAGGCATCTGGAATAGTCCCAGTCCAGATGGTGGAGAACTGAGATAGCCTTCCCCCCACCCCTATCTCCTGGACCGGCGTACCCCTATTGCTAGGAGGTAGACTGAGCTGCAAAATTCGTCTGTCTTCTATTGGGGTTTCCGAAGCTTGGCTTCCCTGACTGCCATGATGTCTGTCTTGTCGTCTCCTTTCCTGCTCTGTAGGATTTTGACAAACGAAAGGACTTAGGAAAATAATCAGACCTTTGTTGCTTAAATTTCTTCTCTTGCGGCAAAAATACACTATTCCCTTCATAAGCTTTGTGTATAATGGAGTTTAATTTGTTGCCAAAAAGTAAGTCTCCATCAAATGGTAGCAGGCATAAGTTTGTCTTAGATGTGGTGTCCGCTTGCCAAAGGGCACATCTGGCGGCTACTGACAGACCCATAGACCTTGAAGCAAGCCTAACCAGATCAACAGATCAAATGCCAGTCTATGCTCTCCAAACATTTCTAGAAGGTTTGGTCTTTTCACGTTTGAATTAACCGCTTGTTCCACATTCTGAAGCCAAAGTCTCATAGCTCTAGAGACGGAAGTCATAGCTACTGCTGGTCTGCAGGTGGCTCCAGCCGTAAGGCTTTCCTTAGAGAATATTCAAGCCTCTTCTCCATAGGATCACGAAAGATAGCGGCATCATCCACAGGTAATGTGGTTCTTCTGGCTAGGAGCAGAATCCCAGTACTGTGACACAGTCTCTTCCATAGGATATTTTTTTAAATACTTAGATAAAACAAACTTTTTTTCTGCCTTCTTCCATTCTGTTTTAATGATCTCCTGAATAGAACCATGTAATGGAAAAGAAATGTTTTTTTTCTTTATAGAAAGCCGCAGTAGCTTTTGGTTCAGCTGTTGTTAACGACAGAGAGTTTCTAACAGCCTTAATTAGTGGCTCAATAATTGAAGGATCAAAGTTAGTATCCACTTCAATTTCCTCATCTTCATCAGAAAAATTAGTTGATGGATTCTCAGAGTATTCTGAATATTCCTCATCTGAATATTTTGAGTCAGAATCAGGCATTCTATAATAATGCGACTTTTGTTTCCTTTTTTTTTAGCAGACTCTTGCATGCTTTCACTAACAGCAGTTTTTATCAGCTCCATCAAAGAATACAATGATTGATTAGTAACAGGATTTGAAGGATAAATATCTTCCTTGTCTTTAGTTTCTGTGTCAGCAGACTTGCTTGCTTTCTCCATATTCTTTTCAGAGAGGCTGTGGAAGATAGAAGAAACTATCAGACCCCATAGCCTAACTCCCTCTGCTCTCTTTTTAATACTCACCCAGCTTACCTAGATTCCTTAGAGTGACCTGTCCCAGCGCTACCAGATTCCTTGCTGAAACAGAAAAGAAAAATATATATAAGCCCTAAATCCAACAGGAGTAGTTATTCCAAACAGTACTCACATAACCAGGGCACAGCAAAGAATCTCAGCACTAGCACTGCTTGCAGACACAGAGCAGGTCAGAACCCATAAACAGAATGGCCGACTGGAAGTCGCAATTTTCGCGGGTTTATATGATTGTAGAGGCTAAAGCCACTGCCCCTAGAGCCTCCGACGCCGAAACCGCACTTCAATAGGCCCCAGGGAAGGCAAATCACGCAAGGGAAACTGGATCACAAGACGCAATGAAACGTGACTTCCAGCCACTCGCGGCCGCCATTTTGGTAGGGGCAACCTCGCGAAAACGGAGGGAAACGGCACAACCATGGTCCGGTCACAGGACCTTCATTCCTCCCGGCTCAGATTCCATCTGGCAACTGGGGTGGGAGCATCCAGGCAAAGGAGAGCAGGAGAGACTTTGCCCAGGAATAAAAAAGCCTTGATGGCAGGTAAGCAGAGGAGGGAGGAGCTATTTAAAGATTTGGGAGTGTTCGTCCTGTCCAATAGCCAGCATTGGGAGGGGATTAATTTGGTGAATAGCTGCCATGGTGACCTGGGAAAATTAACTTTTTCCTGTTGTATAGGGGGACCCCCTCCCAACCCTTACCACCATGTTTAAATCTTAAAAAAGTGGAGAGAAACTTACTTACCAGCCTTCGTTCCTTTGGCCTATGCCTCTAATGCTAGCATGCTACTTCCAGGAATGAAGCAGTATTAGGGCCAGATCGACAGCCGTGTCAGTAATTGCCACATCTGTGATTGGCTGACTCTCAGCCAAAGACAAAACCAAGGGGTTGCACTCAAAGTGAAAAAACAGTTTATTGTAACCCCATGTTTCGGTGGTTATATGCCCCATTCTTCAGGTGATAACCCCTGAAACGTTGTGATATGTGTGGTTTCCAAGTTGTTTCACTTCGAGTGCAACCCTCGGTTTCGTCTTTGCCTAAAATTGCTGTTCCTAAGGGAGGACTTTTGAGGTGTCTGCATCCATCTATTAGGTTAGAGTGCACTTAAGGTTCGTACACACATAAGATTTACACTAGACCCCCAAGCCCCGACAGATCACAGATCTCGACAAACAGCCGTTCCGAACGATAGTCGTGCATGTGTATGTGTTCGGTAGGGGGCCGTTTGTCAATCTGCCTGTTCCAGTCAATCACAGATGTGGCAGACAGTAATGAAGTTAGCCAAGGGAACAAAGGTTCCAGTAAGTTTCTCTGCAGTTTTTTAAGCTTTAAACATGTCAGTTAGGGTTGGGAGGAGGTTCCTTACACTACAGAAAAAAAATAATTTTGCAAACATGAAGTGCATAAATGAGGGATAAAGAAGGGGGGGGGAGAGAAGGGAAGGGGCAAATACATTTTACACACAGGAAGGCTCCTACTCTTCAGTTTCCTAAACTTAGAATAGGAATTAAGGGACAACCATATGGAGCAGAGGAGAAAGGTACACAGTGGGGTCAGCAGTGTGTTAAATTTTAGTTTTGGGGGTGGACATGCCCTTTAAATGTGCTGTAAAAAAACAAAATCCCTGTTCTGTGTTGAGAATCTCGATTGGCTGTCAGCATATAGGAAGCAAGGCTGCAATTTACTTGTTTTAATATGTTAAGAACTACAGAGCATGTTAACTAGTTATGGTGGGGTATGGGAGCTGACCCCTAGTACCCCCAGATTAATTTTATAAAACACTTAGCAGGCACAGCAAAATGAGGTGAGACACAGCTTGTTGAATGTTTGTGAATATTCTTTGTTTTTGGAAGAAAGTTGTCTGGAGACTTTAGTTCCCCTTTAAGTACATGTCTATTTAATCAGATATTTGGAAATTTGCAAATAACTCGGAAATGCTTCCATGTATTTCTCAGCTAGAACACAGAACATGTTTGTACGAAATTTTATGAAAATCAACTTGGCTTTTTTAATAATTTTCAGTAGGGAGACTCATCCTGCAGAACAAAACAAAAGTCTAAGCTCTTAGATGCTTTAAAACACTAAATTTAGTGTAGTCTAGCAGGGATACTACCTTCATCAGGATGTTTTTATTTAACCTACAGGATATTTCTATAGTGAAATAATGCAAGTTATCTATATAAGATTGGTGTGCACATAGTCAACGAATATTTTATTCAAAAATTTCCCAGACACCAACAGTTGTTTTGGGCAGTACAAAATAACCTGCAGAGAACTTTCCTACTAAGGCTTTTCAAATAAAAAAATGATTAACTCTCCCTGTACACCAACACAAATTATACCCATTATACAAATGATAAAAAAACAAACACAAAATACTGTAAATTTGTAACAAATTAACAGGGAGATTCAATAAAAGTTCTTATCGTTAAAAATGGTGCTAATTTTGCCCCAACCAATCAGATGTTAGCTTTCAAATGTTAAATAAGATCTGTTTGGTTGGGGCAAAATTAGCACCATTTTTAACAATAAGAACTTTTATTGAGTCTCCGTTCTAGTATATTGGACATATCATTTTCTCACATACCTTCTTCCTGCAGTCTTCGCTTATCATGCTGCTGTTATCAACAATGTCTGTGCAGAAGAAGCAATACAGATGTCATGTTGGCCAACTACACATAAATTGTTATACATTGTTCAGGTCAACGCATACTCACTATGACATGTAGGACATCGCTCTCCATTAAATCTAAAGCGACTCAATGTCATGTCAAAATCTGAGATAACCTAAAAAATGTAAAGAGGAAATCTACGGTGTCAAAATACACAAAAAAATAAACAGGCATACACACAAGGTATTACATAGCAATAGTGTATAAACAAAGAAGGACCTAGAAGTAGTAATAATTGATGCAGGAACTAAAAACCTAAGGTGCACTTTAACTAAAACACAGAAGACACCCATCTGGCTACAATCAACCGATTTTTCCATACATGAGCCGAATCTTGGGCATAATGGCTGGCCAGTCATGCGTCACACCCACGATTGCAAGCCTGAATGTAGCTTAAATGACTGAGGTTCAAAATGTAACTCAATATTAACTAGGATGGACAGACACAAAGGCAACATTCAGCTGCAATCTAATTCAATATAATTTATTCATTAATGAATAATTTACAGAAAAATCCCCCCCTTCCAAGAAATATTGCCCACCAAGTCCTCTAGTCCGTATTCTGATAGCGTCCGTCTCCTCAGACGGCTTTAAAAGCTTGCACAGCTGCAGAAGAGTTGGCCGTGTGTAGCTGCCATAAGTCTTTGGCCATGAGGTCAATGTCATAGCCATAAATTGACGATTAACGCAATGACGGACTGGCAGAGTTGGCCGTGAGTATCTCTGTTCAGGAACTCCAGGGACAGAATATAAGAATTGCGATAATATGGTTGGGGGATCCTTATTTTAACAAAAAAATATTCTGGGGTAACTATGCCCTTTAACCCTTTCACTGCCAGCAGCATTTCCCACTTGCGTGCATTAAATGCCAGAAGAATTTTCAGGATTTTAGACACATTTGTTTCAAAGTTTACAGTAGGAAACAGTGGCACAGACTGTTGGAGCGAGGATACAATACCTCCCTCATTAGAGTGGCCTACGAAAGAGCTATCTCAAAAAACAGAACGGAACTGTTAACCTATAACAATAAAAGTAAACCTAAGGTAAGACGGGGAGAAAAATGGGCAATGCCCCTGATAATAAGTATAATAATACTCCCTATGTGACCATGACATACACAAATGACACTACCAGAGTATGCCAAATAATTAGAAAGCACTGGCATCATCTATTGGGAGACCCAATTCTGGGTTCCCATTTATCTGAGAATCCCAAATTCTCTTTTCGCAAAGGTAAAACAGTGGCATCACATGTATCACCCAGTTTGTTTAACAATGGGTCTAGAATAGGGGAGAGTTGGTTAAAAACCTGTGGCAGCTATCCCTGTGGCCGTAGTAGGTGTGCCACATGTAAAATCATAAAACCTACCAAAAGATTTCAGAGTAGTAAAACTGGTTTACAATATGATATCAGGATCTATGGCAACTGTAGATCCACACACGTTGTATATCTGGCCATGTGTGTGTGCGGAATCCAATATGTGGGTAAAACGATTCGAACTGCTAATATACGAATATCTGAACATATATATGCCACAAGAAGGGGTGATATCACCTCAGCAATATCTAAACATGTGTTGGAAGCACATGGAGGTGTAATAAATGTCACATTTACTATAATAGACAGAGTTACATCTGGACCCAGAAAAGGGGATAAAAACAAACGCTTACTACGTTTAGAAGCACTGTGGATACAATAATTGGGTACCATCCATCCGGATGGCTTAAATCGGGAATTTGAGCTTAGTTGCTTTTTTGACCTATAAAATTTATACATACCATGTGGGAACCTTCAGGGGTATATGTAACTATATACAGGGCTGCCATCATAATTTTCAGGGCCCCATACTAGGTAAATTACTGGGCCCCAGCTGCCCCCGCCTACTGCCCCCCTCCCATAGTAATTACCTCCCCACACATAATACCTGCCAGGCCGCCACCACAAGTCTCCTGTTGAAAAAACCTTTGGCCAAAAGATTTGTAAGCCCTGCTACCATACATGACAAAAAAGCCTCTGCCCCCCCCCCCAGTCTGGCAGTAACCCCCAAAAGACCCTCCCCCAGCGTCTGAGCATCATAACAGCTGAGCTTGAGCCGGTAGTTGGGGCCTGATGATCCCGGATTCCCTGACGGCAGTTGCCGCAGTTTGAACGGCAGCCGTCTCCGGGCCCCATAAGCCTCTCGGGCCCGGGACAGAAGTATCCTCTGTACCCCCCTGATGGCGGCCCTGACTATATACACACTAGAATAGTAGTAGATTAATCCTCCCCCTTATTCTGATTCATCATATGTTTTGCTATATACTGTATCTGGAAGTGAGAGTTTCAACATAGTTAATATATTTAATATGTTTTTTACTTCAACTAATATATGTATTTAAGTGAGATATATATCCAGCTTGAGAAAGGTCAGAAACCACGACCGAAACGTCGCTGTCTGCACTTTATATGTGTAAATAAAAGTTATTTGTTTTGAATATGAAAGCCAAGTCCTCATGTGTGCACTGGATATAACTAACTATACTTTGAAGCTCTCAACAGTAGCACCAGGGCAAAGACTTCGAATTTTGTGAGTGCCCAACCATACTATTCAATATATATATATATTATTTGTTACTTGAGTAACAAATTTGTTGCTTTTAACTTTATTGTTAACATGTTAGACACTTTGTTGTGAGCTGTGTATTACTTGCCTTCTGTAACAAATTTCTCCTCTGTATGTAGCCATTCAGGTTCACCTGGAAGTTTAATTAACTTAATTACCAGAGGGTGGATATTTAAAGGGCATGTCCACCCCCAAAACTATAATCCCCCCAACTACTGGCCCCACCATGTAGTGTAGTTTAATCCTTACCTCACATCCCAGCTCCATAGGGTTCTCCTGTAGTCCCCCCCCAAAGTCCCAAAAACTGACCACCAGGAGGCTAGCAGAGTCCATATAGGACACTGCCTGCTAGCTGGCCTCAGGTAGATTTTGCCATGCGTACTGCAGCCCTTCTCCCCCTCCTCCCCCTCCCTCTCCTCCCTCTCCCTCCCGTTCTACTATCCCTCCCCCTAGCATAAAACCCCTTCAGTAATCATTTCCCCCATGCTCCCAGCCCCAACCGCATATTTTTTTTTTTAGAAAGCTCCCCAAACTCTTACTTTCCTCTCCTCTTTCCTCGGCGAAGTGAGCTGCCGGCAGCCGCGTCTGTGATTGGCTGCCACTCAGCCAATCACAGACGCGGCTGCCGGTCCCGCCCCTCTGCTTGCATTTCCTTGCAAGCAGAGGGACGGGAGCGCGGCGGAGGATCGAGGGGAGGTAAGTAGAGTTTGGGGGGCTTTCTAAAAAAAAAATTATAGCGGTTGGGGCTGGGAGCCCAGGGGGGACCATATATAAAAATTTTTTTTTTAGGGTGGACATAGCCTTTAAGTCTGCACATAGCTCACACTTACCAGCCTCTGATGAAGTGGGTGTCCCATGAAACGCGTTAGGATGTTTCTCTGTCAATCCTAGTATCCTGTTGGATCTGTGATTTTATGCATTTGAAATAAAATTGAGACTTTTTAATCCCCTACGAGTTGCGTGTCCTACTATCAGTGGAAGCTGCCTTACAGTAGGAAACCCCCCAGTAAATCAGGAATTTACTTTTATTTTTTCAGCACAAGGTGTACTTTAACATAGTAACAAAATGATGTAACTTTTCTGGAGATTTAACTACAATTAAAGGCTATGTCCACCCTAAAATAAAAAATTTAATATGTGATCCCCCCTGGGCTCCCAGCCCCAACCGCATAAATTTTTTTTTTAGAAAGCCCCCCAAACTCTACTTACCTTCCCTTCTTTCCTGCGCCGCGCTCCCGGCCCTCTACTTGTGAGGAAATGCAAGCAGAGGGGCGGGACCGGCAGCCGCGTCTGTGATTGGCTGAGCGGCAGCCAATCATGGACGCGGCTGCCGGCAGCTCACTTCCGCGTAGGAAAGCGGAGAGGTAAGTAAAACATTGGGGAGCTTTTTAAAAATAAAAAGTATGCGGTTGGGGCTGGGGGACATAGGGGAAGGGATAGCAGAAGGGGTTTAACGCTAGGGGGAGGGATAGCAGAACGGAAGGGAGAGGGAGGGAGGGGGAGGGAGGGGGGAGAAGGGCTGCAGCACGCATGGCAGGAATCTCCGGGAGGCCAGGTGGCAGGCAGTGTCCTATATGGACCTGCTAGCCTCCTGGTGGTCAGTTTTTGGAACTTTGGGGGGGGACTACAGGAGAACCAGATGGAGTTGGGATGTGAGGTAAGGATTAAACTACACTACATGGTGGGGCCAGTAGTTGGGGGGATTATAGTTTTGGGGGTGGACATGCCCTTTAAGGGTAAAATATATTTTAAAAAATTCAAATTTGCAAATTTTCATGGATTTTTTCCATTTTTACTTATAGTTGTCTTAAGGTTACTGTTTCTAAAAGCTCTGATACTCCCGAGTACAATGATACCAGATATATGTAGGTACCCCACTTTTCCTATACAGGAGACCCCTCCAAACTAAAACTGCACTTTCAAGAATATTACACCAAATTGAAATGTATAACCACTACTGACAGTTAACATAGAATATGTACCAAATTAACTAAAATATCCCCACAAGTGAGATATTTTTAGAAACTACACACCCGCAGGATTTTATGAGTGAGGTAAGTTTGGGTCAAAATGCAGATACCTGGGTGCAGCTCTGTTGTAACTTATTTTCTTACATTTTTTTTCCCCCTCAACTGTAAAATCAGAGACAAAATCAAATGCGGACTTCAGCTAAAATCTGCGGAGAAAATTTAAAAAGCATCTCAAATATGAAAGCCTAAACCCTCCCGAATAAAATGGTATGCCCCATTCATGTGTGTACCCAGAGACATGGCTACCAACTAACCCAGAGAGGGACCAATGCCAAATGGCAGTAACAGCAAAAAACAATGAGAACATGTCAAAGGACACGAGGACATCCCTTAAGACTTGAAGAAAAAAGGTTTAGGCTTCAAGCTCGGAAAGGGTTTTTCACTGTGAGAACGGTAAGGCTGTGGAACTGTCTTCCAGTGGACGTTGTAATGGCAGGTTCATTGGTCAGTTTCAAAAAAAAGCTGGATGAGTTTCTGCAAACAAGGAATGTTGCAAGTTACTGGTATTGATACATAAAGTAGAGTTGATCCAGGGAAATTTCCGATTGCCACTTGGAGTCAGGAAGGAATTTTTTCCCCCTTCATAAATTTGGTGGGGGTTTTTTGCCTTCCTCTGGATCAACAGTTAGGCAGGAAATGAGGATATTGCTAGATGGGTTGGACTGGATGGACGTATGTCTTTATTCAACCTCCAATACTATACTAATTGAATAGCTCTCTATTTGAACAGTCTGCAGTTTTTCCACAAATCACCCCCTAACTCAGAAATACCCTGGAATCTACACACCTTCAGCCATGTATTGCTATAGTTTGTTCATTCATACCATCAATGGCGCAGTTATTCACAGAAATTTGCACTTTTCACAGATTTTCAGAAAAAATTAACATAAAACAACATTCAAAAGGTAGAAATCATGCCAAAACCCCAAGGAATGTAAAAGGTACCAAATATCAATATCCCAAATGTCCTAAATCAAACGGTATGCCATATGCATGGTTACACACGCGGACGTGGAAGTGAATAGCTACGAAGTTAGACAATGCATGATGATCCAAAAACAGCAAATGTATTCAGCCAACTCTGAATTTGAAGTCTGCAATTGTTCCCACAAAACACCCAAATAACTTAGAACTATCCCCACATTTATACTATATATTTTTGGATTCTACACACCTTCAGCTATGTAACCCTTTATTTTGTTCATTTATACTATCAATGGTGTGGGCTCAGTTTCGCAGATTTTCTAAATCTAAATTAGATTTTCTAAATTAACTAAAAAACACTATCAAAAGGTAGAAATCATGCCATCTCCCAAATGTCCTGAATCAAACGGTATGCCATATGTATGGTTACACTCACGGACGTGGAAGCGACTAGCCACAAACTGAGCCAATACACAGTGGCCCAATTACAGCAACTTTTCAGATTTGTCAGACTAAGCACCACTCTATATTAGAAATACCCCCAAAACTATATATTCTTGGAATAAACACACCTTCAGCTAAGCAACAGTTCCCTTCTTTTATGCATACCACCAATGGTGTGGGTGCAGTTCTTTGTAGAATTTCGCACTTTTACCAGATTTTCTGGAAAAATGTACAAAATTACATTTCAAAGTTAAAAACTATGGCAAATTCCCATATCATGTAAAAAAAAATTGTCAAGTATTAATCTAACTAATGCCCTGAATCAAACGGTATGCCATACGCATGGTTACACACATGGACGTGGAAGCCACTAGTCACAAAGTGAGCCAATGCGCAGTGGCCCAACAGCCACTTTCCAGATTCAAGTAGCTTTCTCTTTTTCAAATGAAACACCCCAAAACTTGGCAAATGCCCCCCACAAATATAAACCCCACTAAATATCAATCTCCTACATGTCCTGAATCAAACGGTATGCATTATGCATGGGTGCACAAAGACACATGGCTACCAACTAAATAAAATCAGAAGCATCCACAAGTGCAATAACAAGAAACAAATCTCTGTAAAAAAAAGTTCTCTGTAATTTGAACAGCCTACACTTTTTTAAAGGAAACAGTCCTGAAACTTGGAAATACCCCCACTAACTATATATTTTTGGAATCTTCACACCTTCAGCTACGTTACGGTGCCAAGCTTTCATACATACATGAAGAATTCCAGACGCAGTGATTTATAAAACTCTGTCTTTTTAGGAGATTTTGTGAAAAATAAAATAAGATGATTCAAAGGTTGAAATCCTACCTAAACCCACTAAATATCAATCTCCCACATGTCCTGAATCAAATGGTATGTCATATGCATGGATGAACACAAAGACGGGACATCAACTAGCTCAAATGGGACGCATGTACAAGTACAGTTACAAAACGCCAGTTTTCCAATTTAAAATCCGATCGAAAATCACTTCCCGGAAATCATTTTCATTCATTGGCAAAGATTAATAATTTGGTGATTAGACGTGATCACCAAATTTTGATCTATGTCCTCATTTTTTTTCTAAGTCTTTGTAAAATCCTATTTGAGAATGGAACTCTGAGCTCCATTCACAAATAGTATAGTAAGCCGTCATTCACTGACAGAGTACTATAGCCTGTACTGCACAGTGATCTGAATGGAGATTGCAGTGCAGTAGCCCTACTTGACCACCGGGGAACAGCAGAGCACACATTGTAAGGGAAGACCCCGGTGAATGGGAAAGCCCTGTGACGTCACCGGGGTCTCCCTTACCGATGATCCTGGATCCGGGCAAGGGAACAGCAATGAAGAGGGGGCACCAACTTTAGCCACTGCATTTTTTATGAAACTGAGGGGGGATCGATGGGGCTCTTGAATGCTGCCCCCTGATTGCCCCTAGCAGTTTACTACTACACTAGACCACCAGGCAAGATGTGGGGGAACACTAAAGGGAAGCCCCGGACGTCCAATGACGTCACAGGGTTTTCCTTTCCGCTGCGGCTCTGCAAGAATGTAAGTGCAGGGAAGGGGGAGGGAATTCCTATACCATCTGGCATTTCTTTGGTTAATATATTAAGATCCCCTCATCGGTTTCTGACAAAACCGATGGGGGGTCGAGGGGGCTAGTGGGCACTTGAATGCTGCCCCCCCCGACGCCCCTAGCACACTGCATTTTTTAAAGAGACAGCCACAACGTAATATATAATATATATATATAATATATATATATAAATTGTGCGTGGATATTCCTCAGCACTCCCCTCTGTAAGCAGCCGCCTCGGTGCATCCGTATAGACATATGTAGAAACACGAACTCGAGCACTCGCAGAACTTACTTCAGGTACAATACTTTTATTTAACAAGAACAACGCGTTTCGGCCATTGTGCTTACGGCCGTCGTCAGGACGACGGCCGTAAGCACAATGGCCGACCGCGTTGATTCTTGTTAAATAAAAGTTATGTACCGTGAAGTAAGTCCTGCGAGGTGCTCCGAGTTTGTTGTTCTACATATATAATATATATATATATATATATTATATATTATATATACATAATCAAAAGGAAGGACTGGGCACTCCAAGGTCTTAGCGATCCATTTATTAGACAAAGCAAAGTCGGTATCAAACCAACGCGTTTCAGCCCACCATTAACGGGCCGTCCTCAGGGTTACAGATACAAACAAACATATGGTTTAAAAAGGCTAAAACCCTCCCCCGTGCCGCCCACTACCCGCCCCCCCTCCTCAGTGCATTCAACAATGGGAGTGCTGAACTCATATAGTGAAATCATATCACATACCATAATTAAAGCTCCGTGTGACAACCCCTTTCTTCCCCCGTGCTCCCGTCAAGTAGAAGAAAGGATCCCCAGATGCTCAAAGTTATATAGTGAGTACAGATATAACACGCCATCTGATCGCCTCAGTTGTGCTACTTCAAACATGCAATACCTCTTAGGCGAGACAGCGAACAGCTGTCGTGAAAAGAGACAGTGTTAATCTAGCTGCATATAAAGCAGTATCTCTATGTCAGACAGAGGCTGCTAATAAAGTGACAAGCGTGCTAACAATATATAAAGTGTCATATAGTGCCAACAAAGTGTCAAAGTGCAATAAATAAGTAAGCCCCAATATAAGAAGTTAAATAAGATAGAACGATAAGACATGTTGTAAGTTAAATATTCAATAAAAAACAGATGGGGCCATATATGCCAGCGGGAAATGATTTAAAGACCCCTAGGTCCATAATACTTGCAGGAATATATTTACAAAAAACAACTAAGGGCCAATTGTTCATTAAGACCCCTTGGGGATATAGTACAGAGTCTTCTGATCCATCTAATCTCTTGTTGGAACAACGCTTTTTGGCAATCCACTCCCTCGCGTATCGGTTCAAAGTCTATTGCCATCCAGCATAAAGTGGTAATAGGGTGAGCCAACAGTTTAAAGTGGCGAGCCACTGATTGTTCGCCGTATTTATCCGGTGGATACTGTACTGTACCCCCATCGTCCCTCTTTGGACGGAGGCCCATCCTGATGGCAAGTCTATGATTGGCCAGGCGTTCTCAGAGGCATGTGGTAGTCTTGCCCACATAATATTTGCCGCATGGGCATGTAATTATGTATATAACATATTGGCTAAGACAGTTTAGTCGACTATTGATTTTAATTCTCCGCCCATGATGTGGATGAGGAAAATCAGGGCCAGTAAGAGCTCCATTACAAGCCACACAGCCATGGCATTTAAAACACCCATTTTTACTTTTAGGTAGCCATGTCTTACTAGTTGGAGGGGTAGTCTGTCGAAAATCTGTGCGCATCAATATGTTATGTAAGTTTTTCCCCCGTCTGTAAGCAAACAAGGGGACGTGTTTATCAAAGGGCAAATTGGGATCATTGGTCAATATATCCCATCGTTTTTTGATACTGCGCTTCAAATTGCCACTCATGGGGGAGTATGTACTGATAAATGGAATATGCCTGTTTTGAGTATAAGTTGTGCTCAAACTGTTTTTATGTAGAGGCCAATTTGTAATGGCCCTATTAATTTGTTCTGTAACCACGACGATATATATATATATACAGAACGTATATATACGTTCTGTGGCAGTTAAAGGGTTAATACCTAAGCAAGGACACATTAAAACTTTTTAATACAGAATATCACACAGTTACTGCCCCCTACTCTAGGTCAGTGAGCAAAGTCATGCTCAGCATGATTCAACCAGAGAGAGAGAAAGGAGCTAATTTGTATTACCTATGCTAAAGGGAGTGCGTAAAAATAATTAAAAGTCTTTCTTTAGTTAAAGATTTATACATTAAAAAGTCAAGTTATGCATCATTTTAATCAGCAGTTTCCAGTCTATAATTTAGGGAGAAATTAGTTTAGGCTAGATATTTAATTTCCATTAAAAAATCCATTAAAAATTCTCCATTACCTCTAAATATCAATGGGGTGGACAGAATCTGACATAGGATCTTTATATAGATTAAACTTAGACAAAGATACGCACCTGCAGTTTCTTCTCTCTTCCTTTTTGTAAAGCCTTAATCAGCCCTTGGACTTTTTCTGGATCTCTCATGCGCACTGTAGCTTTACCAAGTTCTGGAATCTGGAAATGTTGGTTAAAAACAACTTTTAAGGCTCCTATGTAATAGACTTAGACTATACATTTAGACACTATTATCTTACTGCTCATAATACAAGGTAAGCAATATCATTGCTTACCTATAACAATTTAAAATACATGTTTTGGAAATATTCTCTCAGCGCCAAATGGCGAGATGAAGTCCAGAGTCTTAGTATATTTATAGTTGAGTTGCAGCAAACCAGACAGGAAACAGTCGCTCAAAAATTCACAATTTTAGCATGGTTTTCAGGTTGCGCTGAGTACTTTATATTTTTTATTGTTTATTTTTTATGAGTACTCAGCGCAACCTGAAAACCATGCTAAAATTGTGAATTTAAAATACATACCCATGTAATAATTATTGTGCATGTAAAAAAAAATAAAAACACCTTATGGGTTTTATGCTGTGTTTTTTAGCGCACACAATTGCTCTGGCCCCACTATGTATGCTGCAGCGTGGCCTGGGCCTAAAGTACTGCTTTATTGCCTGTTAAAAACTCCATCCTCACAATAAGAGGTTTTAAAAAGAATGCCTGCTTTAAAATATGTTGATATGTCCTATTATGTCCTCTGACATCATTAGCTTATGCCTGCTATGCTCCTGGATGCCTTGTGAAGGGGTAATGTAATAGCTATTATTTGTTCATGCCCACTTCATTAATTTAGTGAGCTGGTTATGAGTTTGAGCATGCTCAGAGGAGGCAGCTAGGGGATTAGCATTAAGTCATTGGCTGTGATGTCAACTGTCACATCAATCACTGAAAGTTGCTAACTTGAAGAACCAGGAAACAGTTTTGGGGTTTGAGAGGCGATTTATCTATACAGTATATTGTTTTTTATTTGAGAGCTGGACTTGCAGCCAACATAGCAGATTATATCTGTTGTATTCAATTAGATCAACTGGACTTGAAATGTAGTTCTTGAAGACGTTTCGCTAGTCATCCGACTGGCTTTCTCAATTCAGAATGACTTGTACAAGAATCTGTGGCAATTATGTACCCTGGAGAATCCCAATTAGCATATCACAGCCAGGTGTTAAGGGTGTGATAGATAGTGCTAAGAGGTGTTATAGAACGCCCAGAGTAAGGTGTTAAAACAGCATTGTACATGGCAGACAATTGGTGTCGAAACCCCCCACTCTATTTAGGCTTGTTTTTTTATTTTCACAATAAATGGCCTCCTTAACACCTCTCTTGAACCAGTCACGTTCCTTCGCCAGTATGTTAACATTACAATCTTCAAAGGTATGTCCTTTATCCTTAAGATGCAGATACACGGCTGAGTCCTGACCCGAGGAATTGGCTCTTCTGTGCTGGGCCATACGTTGATGCAGTTGCTGTTTGGTCTCCCCCAAGAGGTGGGGGGGTTCGACACCAATTGTCTGCCATGTACAATGCTGTTTTAACACCTTACTCTGGGCGTTCCTATAACACCTCTTAGCCACTATCTAATCACACCCTTAACACCTGGCTGTGATATGCTAATTGGGATTCTCCAGGGTACATAATTGCCACAGATTCTTGTACAAGTCATTCTGAATTGAGAAAGCCAGTCGGATGACTAGCGAAACGTCTTCAAGAACTACATTTCAAGTCCAGTTGATCTAATTGAATACAACAGATATACCATGACCTGGATGAATGAGAACCTTCACAAGAACATAGCAGATTATGTTGGAATCTGTTGGTATTATGGGACGACTAGCATATACATCCACTCGATCAGCAGGGAAGGGCATTGCCCCTCTGCCTACTAGCCCAGTCTTCCCCCACAGCCTCTCCTACTCACTTCATATCTTCTGCATGTAGACATGAGACAAGCCATGAGATAAGCAGAGCTGTCACCTTCACCTTCTAGCTATAGTGAGGGGGGAACGGGGGGCCGGCTGGTTGTATTAATGCAGCTCATTGTACATCTTGATCTATCAGTAAATTAGTTATTCTACAGCATATCAGATTATTTACATTTTAGCTTTAACTCTCTTTATGAACCCAATAAAATGGCAATAAATGCAAATAGACCTCGCAGCACTGTCACCATTAGGACCAAAATTCTGCAGCTTTCCGGCTACTCACAATCATGTCTGCAGCAACAAAGCTCAGAGCCAAATGGAACTCCGCTGCCGTAAAGGTGAAAGCTAGTTCCCAGTTGCTGAAAGGAGGGGCGGAGCATTCCAGACATGTGATCAGTCACATGAAGGAGCTGAGTTCAGCTGTTCTACATCACCAGGAGGAGATAGCGGTGGTGTTTCTGGCTGTTTTTCTGTGTATAAAGCAGGTATGTTCCATGAATAGACTGCAGGAGGAATGTGTACTACACAGGGAAACATGTCACATTTGTTGGTGGGTTCATAAATGTGCTGTTTACTGAGTGTAAATGAGAAAAGAGAAGGATTTATTTCAAATGTTTGTTAACTTTGTATAGGGATGGTGTTGGCTGTGGGGGTTTAGGGGTGGCAAGGGAAAGCGCATGGTGTTGGGTATAGGGGTTCAGGTGTGTTAGGCTCAGGGCAGCACATGGTGTGGGGCACAGGGAAGCACAGGGTGTTCGCTATGGGGGTTCAGGTGTGTGGGGCACAGGCAAGCACATGGGGTTGGCAATGGGGGTTCAGGTGTAAGGCACAGGGAAGCACACGGTAGTGCCGTGGCAATGGGGGATTAATGTGTGTGGGGCACAGGGAAGCTCATGGTGTTGGCTATGGAGGTTCAGGTATGAGGCTCAGAGACACATGGTATTGGCAATAGGGGTTCAGGTGTGTGAGACACTGGGAAGCACATGGTGGTTACCTGCAGTAAATGGCAATGCCGGTATTTCTAGTCTATCGCAATCCCTGTCAGAGAGATCACTGATGACGTAACCAGGCATGTCGTGCGACTGAACAACATAGGAAACGGAAGTAGAGCTTATGCCGTAAGTCAAGAATGTTTAGGCTAATTGTCTGGCGCTGTAGTGGAATATCCTGTCATATCAATCATAGCTCGTTCACCAGTAGATAGTGATAATGAAGATGGACTCAGGACAATTACTTGCAGATATTATTTAGAGAGCATCAGATTCTTGGCCTCTTCTGGACAACTTCCGCACATTCCAGATCTCTGTATCCAACTTTTATAATACTGCCTACTGCTGTTCTAAAACAATCAGTGAATGAGGTGCAGAGCAAAATCTCCAGACATATTCCAAATAAAATTCCTGAGAGCCTGCCTCCTACCTACATGGCAGCCCACAATCCCCCATGCCTCCTACCTGCATGGTAGCCCACAATCCCCCATGCCTCCTACCTGCATGGTAGCCCACAATCCCCCGGCCTCTACCACATGGTAGCCCACACCTCCCGTGCCTCCTACCTGCATGGTAGCCACAATCCCCCGTGCCTCCTACCTGCATGGTAGCCCACAATCCCCCGTGCCTCCTACCTGCATGGTAGCCCACAATCCCCCGTGCCTCCTACCTGCATGGTAGCCCACAATCCCCCGTGCCTCCTACCTGCATGGTAGCCCACATGGGGGGAGCAGCATATTAAGGGGGTTTTGCGCTAGGGGGAGGGATAGTAGAACGGGAGGGGGGGGGAGAAGGACTGCAGTGCGCATGGCAAATATCTACCGGAGGCAAGATAGCAGGCAGAGCCCTGCTATCTTCCTGGGGGTTAGTTTTGGGACTTTTGGGGGGGGTTTACAGGAGAACCCTATGGAGCTGGGATGTGAGGTAAGGATTAAACTACACTACATGGTGGGGCCAGTAGTTGGGGGGATTATAGTTTTGGGGGTGGACATGCCCTTTAAAGAAACAGAAATCCGCATCAGCTCAATTGAAGACACAGTATCCCCACTAATACAACAAGTGAGCGAACACCATAATCTGCTACAAACCATTCTGCTGAAGCATGATGACTTGGAAAACAGACACCGCTGCAATAATCTCAGATTTGTAGGACTCCCAGAAAAAGCAGAAGACACAAACCCGTCAGACTTCCTGGAAAATCTGTTGTTACAAGCATTCGGCAGAGACGTGTTCTCTTATACCTTCGTCGTGGAGAGAGCTCATCGATTGCCTCCCCGACCCCCTCCTCCTGGAGCACTCCCAAGGACTTTCATCGCCAAATTCCTCAATTACAGAGATCGTGACACTATACTACACCTAACCAGAGAAAAAGGAAACATCACCTTCCAAAATGTCAATATCTCCGCTTACCCGGACTTCTCTACGGAGATCCAAAGGCAAAGAGCCAAATTCACAGATGTGAAACGCCGCCTACGTGCCGCCAATGTCAAATATTCTATGATGTTCCCGGCCAGGCTTCGCATTGTGGATGGGGACACCACTAAATTCTTCACCACAGCGGCTGATGACTCAACATGGTTGGACTCCCGAGAACAACGTGAACCCAGCACCTCACATTGATGCGGCCTGAGACGAACCCTCCGGTCATATACAGATAAGTACAACCCCATCCTTACAAAAGACATTCCCCCATAATACTAGCCGCAAATGTACATACCCCTTACCAATTCATGTACAACAACCAACATTTAAGTCCCCTACCCCGGGTTCCCCACCACAAACATTTCTTGATCCTGATAACCCGAGAAGAAGGGGATAAGTGAACATTTCTTACCAACCTTCCACCACGAATTTTACTGTTCCCCCTCCCTCCTCCACTTATTCGCCCCTCAACTTATATTAAGCGGACTATGGACTTAACTACCATTCACAAACAACCTTACTACCAAGCTGTTCAAACTATGACTCTGCTAAATTTACAACTCAGCGGAAACCTTACTTGCCCCAACAGACCCAATTATCGGGTCCAAACTGTACAACTAACCTTTTACTTTTAGAAGTTTAACAGTTTACAGTTTAGGAAACAATGCTCGCACTGGTTATCTGGTGCAGAGCCGGGCCTAATGTATATAGTTATTATCTGCCTTTGAACTCACTGCATAACACCAATAGCCTTAGTTTAACTACTGTTTATAATGATGTACTATGTCTGTTTTGCCTGCAATGTCATGCCTCGTTCTGGCCTCATGTCCCTCAGTGTTAAACTATGAAACCCAACAACCTTAGTCTGTTAACCCGGGAACGTCCGGGGACTTCAAAATAGGATTAAACGTACGGCCGTACTACAATTTGTTAAAAAAACAGCATGCCGATACTCCTAGAAACCCATCTTACCATTCCCAATTCACCACCTCCTCTAGAGGTGTAGCCCTATTAATCTCTAAATCAATACAATTCGAGCTGGTGGACCTGAGGCTGGACAGATGGGGCACCTACATACTATTATATGCTAAAATTTGCAACATATCTTTACTTGTGCTAACATCATATCTTCCCCCACCATTTGCGAAGTCAGCTCTCCAAGCCACCCTCCAATTTCTAGCTGACCACCCGAATATCCCCGCTATATGGATGGGCGACTTTAACATGGTAATGGACCTTGAACAGGACCGCCTTCACCCCCCTGATTGGTTAACACCCCCCCAACCCTCTTACACGATTTGCCAGAACCATGCAATCCCTTTTCTTGATAGACGGATGGCGCACCTGTCACCCCAAGAAAAAATTATTCTCTTGCTTCTCAGGGTCCCATAACACAATGTCTTGCATCAACATCATTTTTATCCATGCAACACTCACTCACTGCTAAACTCAGGCTTTGCCCCTAGAATTCTGTCAGACCACGCCCCCTGCTGGGTGGAACTAGCATGGTTAGATACCTTCCCCCAAACTTGCCAGTGGAGACTGAACCCATTCTGGCTCCACCTTATTTCAGAAGATAATGACCTCTCAGCTGAGTGGGAGGATTTTTTTACCAGAAATTTAAGGCACTTGTCTTGAAATATCTGTATGGGAGTAATTTAAAATGTACGCAAAAATGACTCTTGGCTCCACTATCAGTAAACTAAAACAAAAATCGGCAGAAACTGAGCGCAGAGCCACCATTGCACATCAAGCAGCCCAGACAGAATTCCTGAGTAACACAACCATGAGCACAGCTGCTGCACTTAAACTACAAAACCAACAAAATATACAAATCCAAGGCCCAAAAAACCTTATATTTTAGATCACAATCGCACTTTGAGCACGGTGAGCGCTGCGGTAAACTCCTGGCCTTTATGGCAAACGAGCCCAAGCCACTAACAATCATCAAACTACTCTAATCCTCAGGGCAAATCACCACTAACCCACTACTAGTATCACAGCACTTAGTTAGCTACTACACCAAACTATATACCTCAACCTTACAACACACCCCCGAGCATCTCCCATGCCTCTCACCTGAAGCACTCCTTGAACTAGATAACCCCATTAGCGAAATTGAAATCCAGCAAACCATTTCCGCAATGCCACGCCACAAAACACCAGGCACAGATGGTTTACCTGCCGAATTTTATGCTACATACTTAGAAACTCTAGCCCCAAAGCTTCTGTCATTATACAACACTATGTTTACAACCAACACAATTCCCCCATCAATGCAAGAAGCCCTCATAAACTCTTATTCCCAAACCAGGAAAAGACCCGTTACTGCCCGACTCCTACAGACCTATCTCCCTATTGCAGGTTGATATTAAAATACTAGCTAAGCTTTTGTCACTAAGACTTAATAAACACAACTTCAATCATACACACAGACCAGACAGGATTTATCCCAGGGAAAATCACTTTGCTTAACACCCGTAGACTCTTTGCAAATTGGGATCGAACCATGACGAAACAGGCTCCAGATGTATATTCTCACTTGACACGGCACAAGCCTTTGATTCAGTGGAATGGCCCTTTCTCTGGCAAGTTCTATATAACTTTGAGTTCCGCCCCAATTTTATAAGGTGGCTCCAAATGCTCTATTCACACCCCAAAGCGAGTATTTTAGCAAACACCATAATATCGCCTCCTTTCACACTAACAAGAGGCACCCGCCAAGGCTGTCCCTTATCGCCCCTCCTGTACGCCATCGTAGTGGAGCCAGCTCAAGTACGTACCCACTCAAATATCCGTGGCCTCAATAAAGGCAACCTAAAGGAAATAATAAGCCTCTATGCTGATGATATGCTTCTGTATTTGGCGGACCAAGGCGTTTTTTCTCCAAACAGCACTACAGTTAATCACAGAATATGGAGAATATTCTGGACTTTTAATAAACTGGGCAAAATCCCAAATTTTACCACTTGACTGCTTCCCACCTGAGGCCCCCTCGGTCCCTTCCCCCTGAACAGAACAACCTCCATTAAATGCTTAGGCATTAATATCTCAAGACACGCATCAGACTTTATCCCCCTTAATATCGAACTCCTTATCACCCTAATTAAATCCAAAACACAAATATAGGCATTCTCCTATATTCCTACCACTAAAATACTTTAAAGTAATAGAGATAATACTTAAATCCTTTATTTGGGGTGCAGGAAGGCACAAACTAAACTGGGCCATTCTTAAGAGCCCCTCTAACCTGGGTGGGCTTGCTGTCCCAGACCTGAGAACATACTACCTAGCAGCACAACTCTCCCACTTGTGCCGCTGGTCCCAAGAAGAAAATAATAGAATGTTTACCCTGTTCAATGCCCCAAACACAAACCTCAACACTCTCGACTCCATCGCAAGAGGGTATAGGGGCACGCATATGCCTGACAAACCACGTCCTCTTTTGGTCCAGGCCTTGAAAACTTGGGATGTAACAACTAAACTACTGAATATCCCAGTCATCAATGGAGACTCACCCCTGTGGTACAATAGACATTTACCTGAATTTATTTCAATCCCACACCCTGAGATATGGGTCAAATACAAAATAACCCGAATTTCGCAACAAGTGGACAATTGCATGTTTAAAGTCTTTGACCAACTAAAACGAGCATTTGAGCTACCCAACACCCTGTTCTTTAGATATTTACAAATGCGACACACATTCTAGACCCAGTTCAGGGAGCACCCCCTGGACTTCACCAGAAACCCCATATTCAAAATTCTGAACACCACGACCCCCTCAGGACTAATCTCAAAATTGTACCATGGACTCCAACTTCCCTCAGCAAACGCACTTGCCCAGCGGAAAAAAACATGGGAAACTGACCTGGGTCCCATAGATGGAGGAGACTGGACAGAAGCTCTGGCTGCTCATACTTCAGTATCACCCAAAGCCTCTGACAAATTGACCCAACTGTATATACTTCACAGGGTTTATCTCACCCCAATCCATCTCTCACGTTACATGCCCAATTACGATCCACATTGTCCAAAATGTCTATTAGCTCCCAGTAGCTTCTATCACATGATCTGGGCTTGCCCCAGGATTCAAGGTTTCTGGCTACAGGTGTCTAAATTTCTACATGACCATATGGGTTCCCCGGTGGGCTTAGACCCTAAGATTTGCCTCCTTGGTATCATGGAGGAACCAATCCCAGACAAATCCTTTCGCACATTCCTCAGAGAAACACTATTCTATGCAAAAAAACTCTTTGCCCAGACCTGGATCCAGTCATCTCCCCCCTCGCTGTCCATGTGGAAAAACGCTATCAATACCACCCTCCCCCTTAAGAAATTGATCTACGCACACCGGGGCTGCCCCACAAAATTCAATAAAATATGGTCTGTGTGGGAATCATCCTCCCACACTTATGACAACTAGTAATCCAGAGACATAACAGGAGAGCTACAAAGGCTAAACGTAAAACCCCTCATTGGACTAATTATTATACGAAGGGAAAAAAAAGTTTTTTTATTGTTTGTTTGTTTAATAGGTTTTTAATGTTTATAAATGTTTGCAAATTTTATTGGGCTCATACATAAAACAATAATATATATGTAACAATGGTAATAACTACTAATTATAAAGATGGAGTATGCTGAATCACCATATCTACGATTGTAACTGTATAATCTTTACTGCCTTTGAATTGTACCATATTACGTTGATATATATTCTCAATAAAATTCCTCCAATAGGAGGGTATTTAAAAAAAAAAAAAAAAAATTTACCATGCCCGTCGCCCAATTACAGTGCTAGTTTACCGTAGTTACGGTATGTATATGTAAATGCTCCTACATAGTTTTATGGGTATCGGTATGTTTGTGGTACCTGATGTTGCTTTAATGCATATACCGGTAGTGACTACAAAACTGGTTGTTTTTATTTGAAAATAAATACTTTTTAAAAAAAAAACATGGACCACCTTCTTTACTCCATTTCATTTCATTTTCTAATCACTTTCTAATCACTTTAGCCAATTACAGGTTTGTAGTAGTGGTGATAATTTCTACCCTCAACTTATACTCAAGTCAATCAGTTATTACTAATTTTTCAGGTAAAAATAGGTACCTTGACTTATACTCGGATCAACTTATATTCGAGTATATACGGTATACTATTAACAGCTATGCCTGAATCTAAATTCTTACTCAATTCTTTTACTCACCTTCCCTACCACTGATGTTAGGCCTACAGGTCTATAGTTATCAGGCTGGGAACGACTACCTTTTTTGAATATTGGTATTACATTCGCCTTCCTCCAATCCATTGGCACATCCCCAGACCAAATCGAATCTGAATAGATAAGAAACAGTGGTCTAGATAAAACTGGACTAAGCTCTTTTAAGATCTGAGGGTGTATTTCATCCGGTCCTGGGGCTTTATTGATATATGTCTACCGTATATACTCGAGTATAAACCGAGGTACCCAATTTCACCTAAAAAATCTAATAAAAGTGGTTGACTCGAGTATAAACCGAGAGTAGAAACTTGGCATTCAAGATGTTTGGAAACTACAACTCCCAGCTAATAAAGCATGCTGGGAGTTGTAGTTTCCAAACACCTTGAATGCCACCCTCCCACCCAGTTCAGTTTGTACCTGTGCATCCAGTAACGTGCCAGCATTGAAGAGTCGGCATTGAATTGACAGTCACAGCATTGAAGTCAGCATTCTGGCAGCCACGATCAGGTAAGCATTCCGGCAGCCACGCGCTCATTCCCTGTACTGGCGCGCCGGCTGACGTCACTAATTGACACCGGGCAGTGACGTCGGCCGGCGCACCAGTACAGAGAATGATCGTGCGGCTGCCGGAGAGGTAAAGGAAGTAGTGACTCGAGTATTAACAGAGTTCAAGTTTTCAGGCTGATTTTACAGCCTGAAAAACTCGGTTTATACTCGAGTATATACGGTAATTGTTTCTGTACCATATCCTCTGTCAGCCAGAGTGAATATTCCTCATTTATCCCCTTTATATTATTACAGTCCATGCTATAAGGACTCAGATTCTTTATAATGAATACAGAGGGGGGGGGGGTTCCAGCACATTAGCATTTTTGGCATCCTCCATTACCAATCAGCCCCATTATATAATTGTCCCACATTCTCAGTCCTCATCTTTTTTATACATTTTTGGGTTGGACTTGCTTTGTTCTGCTATACATATTTTATTTTCTATTTTAGCTAGTTTAATTGGCTTTCTTGCACTCTACACTATTAAATTTTTACACTCCCTGTAAGCCTGTTCTGTTCCCTCGGATTTCAACATTTTGAAAAAGCCTTTTTATTTTTTTTTCCATTTCTCTTTTTTACCTGAGCATTAAGCCAGGCAGGAGTGGACCTAATTTTGTACACTTGTTCCCTAAAGGTATACATTTAGAAATGCAATAGTATAATATCCCTTTTAATAGCAGTTCTGCTCAATATCTTTACCTAGGAACAAATCCCGCCAGTCTATGAGCAAGAGTGATTCCTTTAAAGGGCATCTATAGTGAAAAAAACACATTGCCCCTTTGCAAAATTAAATTCATGTACTCTGTGCTGCCTTAATCCTATCTCTGTCAGTGACTTTGTTTAATCTTGGTGTCAGATCTTTGTGCAGCACTCCCCTTCCCCTCCCCTCTGTTACCTCCTCCATGCCTCAACTCCAGCTTGCGGACAAGCTTATCATGTGAAATAGGGGTTAAAAGTTCAACATCCTGAAAAACAAACCCACGCACAGTGGCCAATAGAAAGCAAGCTGTCCTGGAGACATGGAAGGAGATAAGTACAGTTTACGATCTCTCACTTTGTGATCCATCATCAATCAGTGAAAGCTATTAAGAAGGAGGGTCAAGTGCAACCTTATATCTTCCATCAAAGCTACCTCTCTCCCCCTGCTAATGCTCTTATCTCTATGTTTATTACAGAGCAGGGAGGGGGGATCATGTCACAGGGATTTGATTGACAGTCCAAGTAGAAGTAGAGGAATGCAATCACTATTCTTCTGGTGTATCTCGGGACAGAGAGGGGATCTGAAAAAAGTGAAGACACTATAGTGGTTGTGGGGGATTATAGAACACATGGAAAGAAAGGGGAAAAAGTTCATTTTCCCACTTTAGATGCCCTTTAACAACATAAAATTAGCTTTCCTGAAGTTAAAAGTTTTTGTTAACCTACTTTTGTTTTTTGCAGCCTATATTAAATGGCACTTTATCATGACCACTATTCCCTAAGCTTCAGATTACCTTTATCTCCAAAATGAGCTCAGGGTTATTAGATATCACCGGATCCAACACTGTTTAGTAGGAACTTCTACCATCTGTGAAAGAAAATGTTCATATAGAAAATGTAAAGGGGAACTGTGGTCTCCAAACAAGTTAAGTTTAAATGGCATTTGGTGGCTTATAACACACCAAAAATTAATTTACCCACCTCCTCAGGGGTGTCTCTAGGGTTTTTGCCACCGGAGACAAACTTTTAAGTGCCGCCCCTACTAGGCGCTATGTTTATTTTCCTTCTGCTCTGCCTGCCAAAAAATGTAAAGTAAGCTCTGCCTGCTGCCTCTGATATTTAGCAGGAGCGCCACCTTGAGCATTTTGCTCATATTTCCTCATTAGAAAGACACCCCTGCACCTTCTTACTTCCTGTACACAGCTCCTCCCATATTGTTTCTGCCTTATCGTTTATACTCCCTCTATCTCATCTTTTAAATTTGGCTTAAATTCCTGTTTAGCATACATACAGACACCCCCACCCTTTTCTTATTAACCCTGTCATGTCTAAATAAGGAGTATACTTCAATATTTATTGTCCAGATATGTGAATCATTTAGCCATGTTTCTGCTATACATATCACATCATATTTTTCCTTTAAAGGCATGTCCACCCCCAAAACTAGAATTTAACCCACTACTGGCCCCAATCAGTAAAATCCTTACCTTACATACCTGCTCCAAATGGTTCTCCTGTAATGTCCCTCCAAAGTCCCAAAAACTGACCACCAGAACCTGGCCAAGTCCATATAGGACGCCTCCTGTCTCTCCTCCGGGAGAAAAATGTCATGCGCACTGCAGCCCTCTTCCCCCTTCCTCCCCCTAGTGTAAATTCCATTTTCTGTAGTGTAGGGCTCCCTCCCCCAGCCCTAACTGCCATAGTTATTTGTGCAGAAACTCCCAAACTCTACTTAAATTACCTCTTTCCCCCGGCGTTCTGGATAGCCGGAAGCCACATCCGTGATTGGCTGCCTCTCAGCCAATCACGGTCCGCGCCTGCAGTTTCATGCAAGCAGAGGGCAGTGACAGAACATTGTAACAATGTAAGTATAGATTGGGGGAATTTCTGCACAAATAACTATAGCGGTTGGGGCTTGGGGAGGGAGCCATACAATACAGAAAAAGATAAAAAAAGGACTTCTTGCAATTGTAAACATACATTTTAGATTAGCAATTAATTTACTTCCATACGTGGACATACATGCCTTCTTATCCTCTAAGCTTGCTCATCTCCTCCCTCCATTATCTCATTAGCCCCCTAATCCCTACCCCCTCTATCTACCTCTGTGTAGTCCATTGTACCCTCCCACATACCTAGTTTAAAACCATCTCCAACCCCCTAGCCATCTCCCCCAAAACAGCTGCACCATCATCATTGAGGTGCAGTCCATCTCTACTAAATAGCCTGTAGCCAACAGAAAAGTCATCCTAGTTCTCTAAAAACCCAAGCCCCATCTCCTTACACCACCCTCTTTTTCACCACACATTAATGCTCCTAAGCTCCAGTTGCCTCCCTAGTGTAACACATGGAAAATACTACCAATGAGGCCCTTACTTTTAACTTGGCCCCTAACTCTCGGAAATAATTTTTAAGATCCTCACCTCTACCTCTAACTTTGAACCAAAGTGAACCAAGACTGCCGGGTCACTCCCAGCCCCACCCAATAATCTGTCTACACGATTCACCACATGTCGAACCCTAGCACCAGGCAGTCAATAAACTTCAGCATCTAGGGTCTTGGTGGCAGATTACCCTATCTACCTTTCTATGATTGGAGTCCACTAGCACTTGCTTATCCTTCCTAGCCCCCAGTTCTCCCTCCCTTGTATTAGAGATGGCAGTCCCGAGTGCTCAGTGGAATGGCCTGCTCCATACATGCTGCTTCTGAGCTGTTGTCCTCTGCATCTTCACCTAAGACTGCAAATCTGTTAAGATTGACCAGCTGGCAGGAAGCGACCCTATCCTTCCATCCCCTACTTCCCGATACTAATCTATCTTCGTTCACCATCTAATCTGCCTCATTTCCACCCTACAGCTTACTGGCCCCTGCCAGTCTTTGTATTTCTCCCAGTTTTGCCAAGCCCTGCAATGATGCAAGTTTCCACTTTAGATTCTGCACCTCAGATTCAAAATGGGCAACCCACTCACATCTAACATATATAAAGATCCCTTGGGGCAGCTGCTGCAAGTTCCCATACATGCAGCAGGATGCATATTGCATGGCCCCAACAAAACTGTTCATACTAAACAGCAATACACCATTACAGCAACAGCAGTCCTGTGTATAAACCCTTAAAAAACAGTCTCCCTTAAAAACAGAATCACCACTTTAAGACAAAATCACCACTTTAATGAATCACTCAGAGCGCATATCACTCTGAAGGCAGGACTTTAATGCGAGGTTTAAAATCCTTATCTTATCCCATACTGTTCTGGTCCCGTCCCTCCCTGCTTTCTTCTGCCTCCTTCATGGATTTGTAAACTTGCGCAGCCTTCAAGTGAGTATTGTAGCCATTGTAAGTCATTAGCTGTGATGACACGGTCTTGACAGGCAGCTGAAGAGATAGGTGAGGCACTAGAGTATGGGGTGCCATTTGTACCCAGATCATTTAGTCAACAAAATACAAAACTATATTTAGTCGACCAAAAGAAATTCTGTGGGAAGGAAATATCCATACTAGAGGAGTTCAAGGTAAGTTACGTGGACTCACAATCATGGAGTTCAGGAAGTGATTACTCTCAATACAAATGTTTGTGTGGGGGGTGAACATGTCCTTTAAAATATTTTTCCTTTACAATTTTTATTTTTCCCTCTTTCTGTTTGACTTGTTACCCATCCTTTCTTACACTCACATCTATTTTTTTGTTATTCACCTTAATTAGGTAATATTAAGGTAGTGTGAAAATGAAAATCTCTACCACAATATGTGTCTGTTTTCAAGAGTTTTTCCTTGCTTAAGGACTTGTAGTGTCCATTTCTGGATTTAAAGTGTATGTCCACCCTTAAAAACAACTCACTGCCATATTATAGTTATTGGTCCCCCAGCCCAAACCTCATTACTATTATAGCAAGAAAGTCCCCCGATATTTACTTACCTTACCTCTCTCCTTCGCCGCACAATCCCATCCCTCTGCAGGGCAGCCAATCACAGACGCGCTGCCGGAAGTGTAGAACAGCGAAGGAGAGCGGTAGGGTAAGTAAAGATCGGGGGACTTTCTTGCTAAAATAGTAATGCTGTTGGGGCTCTATGATAGCAATCGTAAATGTCCGATAACGGTTGTTTACGACCCATAGAATACCATTGCGGTATCTTACTACCACAAGTATTAATTAACAAATCTTTGGCATAAATGTATGATTGCGGACGTACATTTGCGCCCACTATTGTACATTGCGTCGGGTTTATAAATATGGGCCTTGGGCTCATTAATTACATCACTTAAATCACATGCCTTTTGTCATAAAACCTAAAAAGAGATCTATTTGGACATCCAATTCTTCAAAACTACTATTTTTGTGATGGGTGTACAAAACCACGTTAAAACAACCACATAATTGGCATTAACTATTGAGACCCAATACAATCTGCTGCCTACTAAAGTGCTGATTCAATAAAACATGCATTTTTTTTCTAAACCTTGTAGTTTTATTTTGAATATTCCATTTCAAATAGGGGTAACACTAATGTATTTACATCTTAAAACTTCACATATTTTCTCTTATAGCTTAAATTTGGAACTGTTATACTTTATATGTACCGTATATACTCGAGTATAAGCCAAGGTTTTCAGGCTTTAAAAAAGCCTGAAAACCGAACCTCGGCTTATACTTGAGTCATTCTCCTAAGAGGGAAATCCGTCTGCCGCTCGCTCCGCATCTCTCGTCTGACGTCCCTACTCGGCACCTGTCTCACTTCCCGGCGCCGAGTAGTGACTTCAGGTGGGAGATGCGGAGCAAGCGGCAGATGGATTTTCCTCTGAGGCGAGCAGCCGGGTGGGGGTCCTTGTATGGAATTATCTGATAGAAATAGAGCAGCTCCATAACTCCGAGTATGAATCATTGTTCCCCTATAATGATATGCATTGTTTTGTTGTTTATTTCCTTCCCTTAAAACAATACGGAATTCAGTCCCCCCTTGCAGGAAAACAAAATGCTGCTGCCCTGTAAAGGGTATAGCATTTCAGCCTTGAAGCTCTGGGAATTCAGCCATTAGGTATGCAATGTGTTTTTCAGAGAATGTCTTCTGTAGGGTTAGAATTTCAGAGAGGTTTTCAATAATAATAACAAGGAGGCTTTTATTAACACAAGGCAACTCTTGCTCTACTGCAATCATAGCAGCCAATAACATATTTGCTTTCATTGTGTGACTAAACGGACAAACTGCAGATCTTTGAAAACTACAACTCCCAGCAACTAAAGCATGCTGAGAGTTGTAGTTTCCAAACATCTGGAGTGCCAAGGAATTGGGGGTTACTGTCCTTTTATTTTTGTTCATAAAGTTTTATTACATTTTTCAAATTCTTGAGTCATTTTTCCAAAGTGTTGATTTTTGATTATTACGGTATACAAAGAAATCAGAACAATCATAATTAATATATGATTGAAACAATCTCTTATTAAACAAAAAAGGTAAACATATAAATATGTATATTTCCTGCTATTTCATGTTAAAGATTCTATATATTGTATCCTATTAGCCTGTTTGTCTTCCATCAACACGTTCACTGCAAATATTGTCATGTTTATGACCTGAGTCAGTATCATTAGTTTTTTAGGCTGTTAATCGCTATGAATTCTATATTCTACTGTATCATTTTTTTTTGCCGTATCTGTCTCATACATGGGTTCCAAATACCTGTAAACATGTCATGCCAGGGCCAGACCTTCGCTCCTTTTAATTCGTTGATTAAGAGTCCCGCAATGTCCCCTCCTCGTCTTCCATTTTCAGGCATTATATATCCAACACTTAAAAAACATTGTGATGAGCCCCCTTTGTAACAATTGTTCTGTGCGGTATGTTTTATTGATTATCTGACTGTATGAGGGGGCTGAGGATTTTCAAGTTTCTGCCAGAAGACATCTTGTTGATGCACAGAATTTTTTAAAGTATATTAATAGTAAGAAGATGAAGACTGAAAATGTGGCACCTTTAATTAATAAGGGTTAAGTTAGTTACGGAGGATGGCGATAAAGCAAATGTCTTAAATATTTTTTTTCCTCTGTATACACTAAAGAAGATCCAAGTACAGATATCTTAGAGTATAGTAGCAATAATGGTATAAAAGATTCAAGTGCACTTTAGTTAACCAAGGATATGGTACAGAAAGAACTAAATAAGGTTAATATTAATAAATCTCCTGGACCGGATAAAATACATCCTTGGGTACTTAGGGAGCTAAGTTCAGTTTTATCTAGGTCATTGTTTCTTATTTTTGCTCATCCCTGTGTTCCTCTGGATTGGAAAAAAGATGATGTTATTACAATATTCAAAAAGAGTAGTCGTTCACAGCTGGGTAATTACAGGCCTGTAAGTTTAACTTCAGTGGTAGGGAAGATACTGGAAAGTTTAATAAGGAAACATATTCTAGAGTATGTTTCAAGGACTGACATTATAAGTAGTAACCAGCATGGATTTAGGAGGAATAGATCTTGTCAAACTAACTTGCTTGGCTTTTATGAGGAAGTAAGTAGGAATTTAGACTCTAGCATAGCAGTAGATGTAGTATACTTGGATTTTGCAAAGGCTTTTTTATACAGTCCCCCATAGGTGACTGATGTATAAGCTAAATTATATTGGTCTGGGGAGGCACATTTGTACATGGATAGAAAATTGGTTAATGAATAGAATACAGAGTAGTTGTTAATGGGGCTTCATCATTATGGACTAAAGTGCTAAGTGGGGGGCCACTTCTATTTAATCTGTTAATTAATGATTTGGAAGTGGGTATTGTCAGCAAGGTTTCTGTGTTTGCTGACAACACAAAACTTTGTTGACCATTAAAAACTTCAGAGAATGTGCAATCGTTGCAAGGGGGATCTAGATAGATTGCCACATTGGGCTGCTAAGTGGCAGATGAGATTCAATGTTGATAAATGTAAGGTGATGCATTTTGGACTTAAAATCCTTGAGCTGCTGATACTATAAATGGCTCTGTGTTAAGTGAAGGGATTGTGGAGTTTTGGTGGATAACAAAACTAAAGGTAGCAAGCAGTGCCAGGCGGCAACAGCCAGAGCCAGCATGGTATTGTATAAAGAGAGGTATGGATTCAAAGGAGGAAAATGTTTTTCTCCCTCTTCACAAAGCATTGGTATGGCCTCATTTGGAATATGCAGTGCAATTTTGGAATCCTGTGTACAAAAAGGACATTCTTGAAATAGAAAGGGTTCAGAGAAGGGAAACTAAATTAATAATTGGATTGGGGGAGCTTGAATATGAAGAGAGACTGGAAAAGTTACAATTATGTACGCTGGAGCAAAGGCGCTTGCGTGGGGATATGATTACTGTGTATAAATACATTAACGGGCCATAGAATAAAATATCTGGGGCATGGTTCACCAATAGAGCATGTCAGAAGACACATGAACATCCCTTAAGACTTGAAGAAAAAAGGTTTAGACTTCAAGCTAAGAAAGGGTTTTTCACTGTGAGAACGGTAAAGCTATGGAACGGTCTTCCAGTGGACGTTGTTATGGCAGGTTCATTGGTCAGTTTAAAAAAAAAGCTGGATGAGTTTCTGCAAACAAGGAATGTTGCAAGTTGCTGGTATTGATACAGTAAGTAGAGTTGATCCAGGGAAATTTCAGATTGGAGTCAGGAAGGAATTTTTCCCCCCTTCATAAATTTGGTGTTTTTTTTTTTTTTGCCTTCCTCTGGATCAACAGTTAGGCAGGAAATAAGGGTATTGCTAGATGGGTTGGACTGGATAGACATATGTCTTTATTCAACCTCAAATACTATACTGTACTATACATCAACCACCTCTCTACGTGTTCCACAGCCCAAGATATACAGAAATGACTGGCCAGAAAGTTAATGGGTGGGAGGCTGACTTGTGACATTCCTGAGGCTTCTCCTGCACAGTGCCGCTGGCGAGCACAGCCTCAGACTCCCTCAGTGTGTGAGGGAGACAGGAAGTCCCTCCTCCTCCTCTCTGCTGTGTGAAGTCCTGACAGAGAAGGTAAGGGAATCTACAGCCCTTCTCTTTCACTGTGTGAAAACAGCCTTTTCAGAGTTCTCACTCTGCCTGAAAAGGCTGATTCCACAGAGTTTTCTGTAGGGGGGGTCTGAGTAACCCACGGCATCCGCGAGTGGGCGGAGTCACATGGGGCTGTAAGATAATGGGCCATGGGGGGCCTGCAACTGGAGGGACCATGGTGTCCATGAGTGGGAGGAACCAGGGGGGCTGCAAAGGGATGGAGGAGACACAGGACAGATCGACTGACCGTTTCAGAGCAGGAAGCGCACAAAAAAAATCTAAATATCTTCAAAACTATGCAAAATAAACAATGGGAATAAATTGCAAACATTCTCAGGGGAGCAATTCCTATCAATTTATCTTACCGTATATACTCGAGTATAAGCCGAGGTTTTTAGGTTTAAAAATCACCCTAAAAACCTTGCCTCGGCTTATACTCGAGTCAAGAGAAAACTTACCTTAAATCCAGATGCAGCCGCGAGTCAAGAAGGAAAGCCGGCAGTTCCCAGTAGTTCTTTGCGGGTGCGCGATGACGTCATCGCGCAGCCGCGAAGAACTACTGGGAACTGCCGGCTCTGCACAGAGTGAGCGGCAACCGGCGGAGAGATGAAGACTGAAGAATGGCCAGGTACGGTAAGTGAACTGGGGGGGCTCTAGGGTGGGGGACAGTATGCCATACAGTAACACCCAATACATTTCTACTATAGGTGTTTGGAAGCTACAACTCCCAGCAACGAAAGCATGCTGGGAGTTGTAGTTTCCAAACATCTACAGTGGAAAGGTATTAGGGTTACTGTATGGGATTAATGTACATTTAAAGGGCAACTATCTACCCTCGGCTTATACTCGAGCCAATCATGGTTTTCAGATTTTGGAGGCAAAAATGGGTACCTCGGCTTATACTCGAGTTGGCTTATACTCAAGTATATACGGTAAGTCATTTTTGGACCACAGTTCCACTATAAATGAAAGCCTGCAGTATTTCCTTTAAAATGAGCCAACAATCACATCTCTGGCTGGAGCCTGTGAGACATTACCAGGCATCCCACCCCTCCCGTGAGTCTACCGGATTTTGGGGTGGTCTCCCGCCCACCTGTGAGGCCACCCCAAACTCCCGCGACCCGAACTTACCTGGTAGCTCTGCCTCCGGAATGGCTTCTAATTTACGACACGCTCCCCGTAACCCCGCCCCCTTTGTGACGTTATTGCGTCTGCTCGCCATAGCCCCACCCCCTTTGTGACATCATTGATGTCACATCGCTCCGCCCTCTTCTCCCCACCCTGCCCGGAAGCCAGATTTGGCAGGGTGGGATGTCTGCATTGCATTGGGGTGAAAGTTCAAACTTCCTGCTTCCAGTAGGTTGAATGACATCACCTGACCTCTGCCCTGCCCATTTTCTTTTGAGAAATAAAGGTTATCTGGCTTTAACAAAATGAGTTTCTTGGGGGAAAAAATGATATCCCCTTTTTTCTTTCACAATATTGTATTGCTAAGCATCTCTTGGCTGGACTATTAAGTCCTTTAGCATTTTGTGTAAGGAGGCAGTATCCTTTAGTTTTATTTATACCTGTTACAAAGTGTTGGTGTGCTTCTCCTTCAACTTTCTGTCAGTCCATGAAGGGTCTTAGTCATATTGAGAGTACACACTGCTAGATCTCATAGGGGTTTATAAAATGGAGGTCCGGGTCTGTTCTGGAAGGAACCCATTTCAAGATATTTATATTTTCTGTAAGATAAAGAGATTAAGCTTTTTAGCTGGATCAAAACTTTTTGAATGCTTATTGATAAACCAAAGTTAGTTATGTCCAGTATCTCCAGTTTTTACAACTACCTAGTTAATTAAGGAATGGGAAGATATGTATTGTTGTTATAGAAAATGGGTATGTGGCTAAATTATACATTGTAGGTGTTGAGGGCTAGGCCACACTAGGTGTTTTTTGCGTATTTTCGCTTGTGGTTACGCCCACAATTTTCACTATCATGGAAATTGCAGGAACACGAACATTCCTGCGATTTCCGATGTGCATGCGATTGCGTGTCCGTTTCTATTTTGCATTCAAACATTTTTTCGGGCAATCGCATGTGGTTTCTCTTTGTAAATAGCAAAAACGTTCGCTAACACACAGAAATCACGCACGCAATCACATGCGCAATTTGGAGCGTTGTAGTGTGGCCTCAGCCTTGGGGTATGTCGGTCTTTTTCCCCCTCCCTCATGAGTTTGGGTTGGGGTTTCCCTCTTTCCAGAAATTTTTCAAAAGAGATGAAAAATCATTGATTTTGCTTATCCTTAGAATTCTCATGTTACACTTTAGTGCTTCAGGTGTTAGACCAGTCATCCTGTGGAGGAAGAATTCTGACGGGATAGGGGTCCAGTTTCTGTGATGCTGGGATCTGGATTCACATAGTAAGCTGGGACCATCTTGAAGGTCGGTGATGGATACTGTCTTGCCTTGGTGTGTAGCTGTTAATCTGAAAGGGTATCCCCATTAGTATTTTGCATTAGCTGTGTTGAGGATATGTAATGTTGGTCTCAGGATTCTTTGTTTGAATAGCATTTGGTGTACCAGATCTTGGAAGTTGGTGATTCGGTAGTTGTCTATTTCTTCTTTGTTTTGGGCTGCTTTAAGTATTTCCTCTTTTCTGGTATAGTGTAGCCTTGTGATGATGTCTCTTGGTGGATCTCCCTCTAGTCCCCTTTGTCTTAGGGCTCTATGTGCTCTATCCATAAGCAGCTTGTTAGTTGATAGATTAGCTACAATTTTTTCTGAATAAGGAGGTAAGATAATTTGGAATATCGCTCACATCCTCTGGCACTCCTCTTATTCTAAGATTGTTGTGCCGAGATCGATTATCTGAATCCTCTTGGTGGTTTTTAATGCTTGGAGGTGGAATCTGAGTTCTCCTATAACAACACAGAATCAGAAAGCAGTAGTGGTCATAATTTCAACCCTCTGCTTATACTCGAGTCATTCATGGTTTCCTAATTTTTCAGGCAAAAATAAGTACCTTGGCTTATAATTGGGTCAGCTTATATACGTACCTATTTATATTATTCTATGTAACACACTACAGATACCTTTCTACACATATAGTACCTCTAAACTTACATACCCCCATCTGCAAGCTCCTATAAAGGTATAAATCATTTTACATAATAATAAGTATTTAATTATATTTTAAGAAAAACAAAAGGATTTGAACTAGTTTAAGTTTTAAATTAAAACATCTATTCATACTTTTTAAATAAGAAAACATTTACAAAAGGTAAAAAAACAAATAGAAAGTATACAGTCCTCTGCAAGTGTGGGTGCTTACACCTCAAAAATCCAACCCTCAGTGGATCAAGTACATCAGAAGCAAATGAATTAGAGGGTCGCACTCCAATAATTAATATGTTTTATTTGCGACCACACATCATATCACAATAAAGGAAGTGTTCTCTCTGAAAAGACATTTTAAAAACATCTGTATAATAAACTCCCCAGTGTTCCTGCCCCCATGATCCCTGCTTGTAGCCTCTGCAATCAGCTTGTAAAGTTCTGGTTGTTTTTGGGGGTGTGGCCTCCACTCCTCAATGCTTTTTTCCCCATCTGCAGTATTAGCATGTTATAACCCCGCCCCATTTGACCCCATGACTAACAGACTTTCCCTCTTCACGTGCACTGTTTTTGCTGCATCAGAGAGAGTTTACTGGCACATAGAGAGGGGGATATTAGCACAGCTCAGCTACTGAATTTAAGGATTACTGACAGACAATTTACACCTAACTTGGTACTGATTAATGAAATAAAATGTATATGTTAATGTTTATATTGATTTCTATGTTTCTATATAGCAGTGTGTAACTGTCTGTCAGTGAGTTTGTGTCAGCGTGTTTGTGTATCTGTGTGAGTCTATCAGTGTGTTTGTGTAAGGGCACGGCCACACTGCAACGCAAACGGAATTGTGTGCAATTTCATTGCGTTCGCGCTTTTTCCATTAAGTATTGGAAAACGCATGCGATTTAAAATGCAGAACGCAAATCGCAAGGCACCCAAAAACGCACGTTTTCGGTGCGTTGCCGCGTTTTCTATGATCTGAAAAAAGCGCAAATGCACAAAAAACTCAGCAGTGTGGCCTAGCCCTAACTGTTTGTACAGTTTCCTATAGTGCCTACGCATCGCTTTCAGTGTGGCATAGTAGTGTAGGTAGGAGAGACAGCTATCCATGATGCACCGCCATTTCCATTGTGCCTGTGCATCACTTTCAGTGTGGCATAGTGTAGATAACAGAGTCATCCATCACGCATAGTGCCTGTGTGGCATAGTGTAGATACCAAACAGTCATCCATCATGCATAGCCCTTTCCCTTTTCATAGTGCCTGTGCATCATTTTCAGTGTGGTAGATATGAACAGTCTGCACCCAGACTAAGTTGTTTTCAGCACTGAACTATTCCTTTAAAGGATAAGTATGCAGTAAAATAAAGTTAAGTCTCTCTTTCTATCTCTCCATCTAGCTTTCAATCTATCTCTCATTCTGTCCATCTTTCTATCTACCTCTCGTTCTGTCCGTCTATCTATCTGTCTATCTAAATTAACAAGACCTGAGAGTGCCCTGGAACTTTTACTTTATTGGATATCTATCTATCGCTCATCTCTATTTATCTAGCTATCGTTCTATCTATCAATATATCTATTGTTCTGTCTGTCTATCCATCTATATATCTCTGTCTATCCATCTATATATCTCTATCGATCTATCTATTATCTATATTATCTATCTGTATATCTATCTATCGGTCTATCAATATATTTAAAACTTTAACCTTCCAATATGTTTTTACTTTATCTCCCATATTAGTGAAAAAGCTTCTCTCTCTTCCATCTTTGTGTCTGAGTCCTGATTCACTTCTTTAATGATGCACTCTCCCGTTTGTCTGCATGCACGCTAAGAAAGGTCACTGACTGCCGACTATAGTGGCCTCTCAATGCGCAATGTGCATCCTGCTGCATGTATGGGATCTTGGAGCAGCCGCCCCAAGAGACCTATGTATGTGTCAGATGTGAGTGGGTTGCCCATTTGGAATCTGAGGTCCAGAGTCTAAAGGGTAAACTTGCAGCATTGCAGGGCTTGGCAAATCTGGGGGAAATGCAGGTACTGGCAGGGGCCAGTAAACTGGAGGGTGGAGATGGGGCAGATAAGGTGGTAAAGGAAGATAGATTTGTAAGGGTCACCAGGGGAAGGAGGGGACGGAAGGATAGGGGCGCTTCTTCCCAGTTGGTCAATCCCAACAGATTTGCCATTTTAGGTGAAGATGTGGAGGACGATGGCTCGGAAGCAGCATGTATGGAGCGGGCCTTTCCCTTGAGCACCCAGGGGACGGCCATCTCCTATACAAGGGAGGGAGAACTGGCTAGGAAGGATAGGCAGGTGGTAGTGGTAGGGGACTCCATTATTAGAAGGGTAGATAGGGTAATCTGTCGCCAAGAACCTGCATGCCGAACAGTGTGTTGTCTGCCTGGTGCTAGGGTTTGACATGTGGTGGATCGAGTAGACAGATTATTGGGTGGGGCTGGGAGTGACCCGGCGGTCTTGGTTCACATTGGTGCCAATGACAAAGTTAGAGGTGGAGGTGAGGTCCTTAAAAATGATTTCCGAGAATTAGGGGCCAAGTTAAAAGCAAGGACCTCCAGGGTAGTGATTTCAGAAATACTACCGCAGCCACGTGCTACGCTAGGGAGACAACGGGAGCTCAGGAGTATAAATGCGTGGCTAAGAGGGTGGTGTAAGGAGATGGGGTTTGGGTTTTTAGAGAACTGGGCTGATTTTTCTGTTGGCTACAGGCTCTTTAGTAGAGACGGATTGCACCTCAATGGTGATGGTGCAGCTGTTTTGGGGGAGAAGATGGCTAGGGGGTTGGAGGAGATTTTAAACTAGGTATGGGGGGGAGGGAACGTTGAACTACACAGGGGTAGATAGAGAAGTTAGGGATCAGGGGGCTATTAACACCACGGAGGGAGGAGAAGGGGGAGGGGGGAGCATAGAGGATAAGGAGGCATGTACGACCATGTATGGAAGTAAATCAATTGATAATCTAAAATGTATATTTACAAATGCAAGAAGTCTGGCTGGAAAAAACGGCAAACTTGAAATAATCATAATAAAGGAAAGGTATGATGTAATTGGTATAGCAGAATCATGGCTTAATGATTCACACGACTGGACAGTAAATATTGAAGGATAATCCTTATTTAGACATGACAGAGTCAATAAGAAAGGAGGAGGAGTATGTATGTATGTTAAACAGGAATTTAAGCCAAATTTAAAAAATGGATTAGATGGGGGAGTAAACGATACGGCAGAAACATTATGGGTGGAACTGTGTACAGGAAGCAAGAAGGTAGGTAAATTAATTGTTGGAGTATGTTATAAGCCGCCAAATGCCGGGGAGGAGTTGGAAATGAATCTCCATATGCAGTTGGCGAAGGCTGCTGGTATGGGGCATGTTCTGGTCATGGGGGATTTTAACTACCCTGACATAGATTGGAGTAAGGGAACTGCCAGCACCTCAAAAGGTATAAAGTTCTTAAATTTCCTATATGAGCATTTTCTTTCACAGATGGTAGAAGTTCCTACTAGACAGAATGCGCTGTTGGATCTGGTGATATCTAATGACCCTGAGCTCATTTTGGAGATGAGGGTAATGGGAAGCTTAGGGAATAGTGACCATGATATAGTGTCATTTAATATAGGTTGCAAAAAACTAAAGTGCACTGGGTTAACAAAAACTTTTAACTTTAGGAAAGCTAATTTTATGCTGTTAAAGGAATCGCTCCTGCTCATAGACTGGGGGGAACTGTTTCTAGGTAAAGATACTGAGCAGATGTGGACCACATTTAAAGGGATATTAAACTATTACATTTCTAAATCGGTACCTTTAGGTAACAAGTGTAAAAAAATTAGATCCAGTCCTGCATGGCATAATGCTCAGGTAAAAAGGGAGATGGAAAAAAAAAAAAAGGCTTTTAAAATTTTGAAAACAGAAGGCACAGAACAGGCTTACAGGGAGTACAAAAGCTGTAATAAAGAGTGCAGGAAAGTAATTAAACTAGCTAAAATAGAAAATGAAATACGGATTGCCGAACAAAGCAAGTCCAACCCCAAAATGTTTTTTAAGTATATAAATGGTAAAAAGATGAGGACTGAGAATGTGGGACCATTAAATAATGGAGCTGAGGTGGTTGTAGAGGATGCCGAAAAGGCTAATCTGCTAAACCGTTTTTTTACATCGGTTTTTACTGTTGAGAATCCTTGTCCTTACAGTAGGGATTGTAATAATATGCAGGGAAGAAATGAAGAGTTTTCACATTGGATAACAGAGGATATGGTACGGAAACAATTAGACAAGGTTAATATCAATAAAGCGCCAGGACCAGATGGATTGCATCCTCGGATTTTAAAGGAGCTTAGTTCAGTTCTATCTAGACCACTGTTTCTTATCTTTTCAGATTCGCTTTGTCTGGGGATGTGCCGCTGGATTGGAAAAAAGCCAATGTAATACCAATATTCAAAAAAGGTAGTCGTTCACAGCCTGGAAACTATAGACCTGTAAGCCTAACATCAGTGGTAGGGAAGGTGATGGAAACCTTGTTAAGGGATCATATCCTTGACTTTGTTTCCAGGGATCATCTTATTAGTAGTAGTCAGCATGGATTTATGAGAAATAGATCATGCCAGACAAATTTAATTGGTTTTTATGAAGAAGTGAGTAAGAAGCTAGATTCAGGCACAGCAGTGGATGTGGTATATTTGGATTTTGCAAAAGCTTTTGATACTGTGCCACATAAGCGACTAATGTATAAACTGAGGACTGTTGGCCTTGAAGAAAACATTTGTTCATGGATAGAGAACTGGTTATTGGACCGCAAACAGAGAGTGGTGGTTAATGGAGCTACATCTATGTGGGCTAAAGTTCTAAGCGGAGTTCCTCAGGGTTCTGTACTGGGGCCGCTTCTGTTTAATCTGTTTATAAATGACTTAGAAGAGGGCATTGAGAGCAAGGTCTCAGTATTTGCTGATGACACTAAACTATGCAGAGCTTTGGAAACTTCCAATGATGTACAAGTGCTGCAAGCAGACCTAGATAGATTATCAAAATGGGCAGCAGAATGGCACTGGTAAGGCCTCATTTGGAATATGCGGTGCAGTTTTGGAATCCCATATACAAAAGGGACATCTTGGAAATTGAGGCAGTTCAGAGAAGGGCAACAAAATTAATAAGGGGAATGGAGGGGCTCGAATATGCAGGCAGATTAGACAAGTTAGGGCTGTTTACATTGGAGAAGCGACGTTTGCGTGGGGACATGATTACCTTATACAAATATATTAATGGGCCATACAATGAACTCTCTGGTGCATTGTTCACTAATAGGTCATATCAGAGAACACGTGGACATCCTCTAAGGTTGGAAGAAAAGAAGTTTCATCTTCAGGTTAGGAAGGGTTTCTTTACAGTGAGAATGGTGAAATTGTGGAACTGTCTTCCGGCAGATGTGGTAATGGCAAGTTCATTGAATAGATTTAAAAAAGGCCTGGATAAGTTTCTAAAACTAAAAAATATTGAGAATTACTGGTATTAATGCATATAGATCTGGTTGATCCAGGGATACATTCCGATTGACGTTTGGAGTCAGAAGGGAATTTTTTCCCCCTTTTTAGCTGGGGTTTTTTGCCTTCCTCTGGATCAACTGTTAGGTAGGGTTAAAAAAAAAAAAAAAAAATATATATATATATATATATATATATATATATATATATATATAAAGAGGGTGAATAGGTTGGACTTGATGGACGTATGTCTTTATTCAACCTACTATGTTACTATGCGCTACAGAGCCAGGATAGTCACACATCTGGCAAGGGGCTGAGAGACAAAATCAGGAGGAACAACAGGGGAGCTTATACCAGGTAAGATTACTCGGGAAAGGAGCATCACAAAGACAAACGGGTAAGAGGCGTGGGATCTGTTTAAATTATTTGTTCTTTTCAGCACTGAACTATTCCTTTAAGAGCACAGCCCTGAAGTCTTGGATTGGCTCCCCTTTAGGTTACTTGCTCACTGTATCTGTGTGCATTGATGCAAGTACCATTCTTCTGAGTTAGTTAACACATGCTTACATTATCTTGTGATTGTTAGAAAGGGGTCTTGGCCAGACAGTTTTGGCAGGAGACTATTAATCTATATTTAAATCATAAGTGTTCTTTCGAGAGTTTTTTTTCAGCTAGGTGGCATAAAAATAATAGCCAGGAGTACCCTGTTAAAAGATGCTGGGGAGACCACCGAGTATTGTTGATTGTGAACACCGTTTTAGCCTACTACATGGGCTATAACATGAACCTTATCAAATGATCTTCCATAATCACAGTCTCCATTTCTTTTTACATTTCCTGGTAAAATGCCACAAGTTAACGTTGTCATCATTGTTTGACTCAACCATGTTTATACTGCTTGATCCAAAACTTCTTTCAGTACAAAGTTACATCATCGCCACACACGATACAACCTCTCCTACCTATCCTTTGACAGACTGGTAATCTGTCAATTTGTGCTCTAACAGGTAAATGTGTTTGCCATTCTATTTGAGTGACTGCTATAAAATTGCCTGAATTCACAAGGGTGGCATTCATGTTCTGATCTTAGAACCTATTCAGACCTGTACTACAAACATGATAATTAGGTAGGAACATTATTCAACACTATGAAATAAAGATGTCGTGTGTTGGTGTACTGCAATAAAGAGGGATTACCCCTTGAAATATAAACAACTGGACAGCCCTAATTTCTTTATTTCATAGTATTGTCTATCTGGCAGTGAGGTGGCCGGAAGGGACTGGACACCTGGGAGGTACCTCAAATATTTCTTTTTTGTTTTACATTATTCAACACCCCTTGTTTAGTGAAAATACTGTGCAAGACTTTGTAAACTGAAAATGTAGTCCTACCTTATTGGGCTTAATAACCCTCAACTTGTTTCGGTGGTTTTTACAGTTATATAAGCTGGGTTTGAAGTTTAGTTCCTGAAGATGTTTAACTAGCCATCAAACTGGCTCAGTTTTAAATAGCTTATGCAAGAACCTTTTGCCAATTAATACCCTATAATGCGTCTCAATATGCATACTGCAGCAAGGTGTCAAGGACCTTCTGAATGCAAAGTGTTGAATGCATTGTAGTTAAGTGACCATACACATCCGATTTAGATCGCATTGTGCCGACAGATCACATTGGTATCTGTCGGCACACATGTGGTGGGGACTGCACACAAACCTGACCTGTTGTGGCTGTGCAGCCATATATGGACCAATAGTATTAAAGGGCATGTCCACCCTAAAAATGATGAATGGACATAAGGTCCTTACTGAGGTTAGGGAAGAAACAGGGACCGGATTACACACCGAAAGCTTCTATTCTTCACTTTCCAGGACTTTGAAAAGGCACTGCAGGAGAACCATAGGGAGCAGAGACGTTGATTTTTAAACTACACGGTGGGTGTCAGTATGGGGTTAAATTTTAGTTTAGGGGTGGACATGCCCTTTAAATACTTAAAGGACAACTCCATCCTCATAAAAACATCTTTTAGAAAGAATGGCCTCTTTAAAATATGTTGATATATTATAGTTTGTCCTTTTAATTCATTACTGTATGCCTGCTATGCTTCTGGAGGCCTCATGGAAACTGAGCAATATAGAAACCTGTACTGAGCCTGGGCATCCTCAGAATAGGCAGCTAGGGGATTAACATTCAGTCATTGGCTGTGATGTCAACTGTCAAATCCATAACTGACAGTTGCTAACTGGAAGGACCAGGAAGCAGAAACAGGATATTGTGCAGGATTTCAGGTTAGACTTATATATTTCAGATTTTAAACTATTACCATTTATGATTTTGGAGGATGATTTACCTGTATTTGTTTTCATTTTTGGGCTAGACTTGCCCTTTAAAGGGAGAGGATACTGACCGACCGTAATACTGACTACAGTTGTTCACCCCCCACTGAATGGCTTCTTTCGCGTCTGTTATTATTATAAACTTTTCTGTTGTGTGTAAAATGCATTGTGAGAAATTCTCTCTCCCAGTGATTACTGATTATTTGCCCCCACAGAGAGTCATGTCTGATAAAGGTGAAGGAATGCTTATCCTGAGCAAAACAAGTTCTTGATTGAAGGCATGCAGCAACACACACACTAGAGTGTGCTTCTTACATTTATTTATAGATTAAAGTCCAGCCCTCAAATAAAAACTACCCTAAACTGTAAGTTTGAAATTTTAAATATACATGCAGCACAATGTCCTGTTTCTTCTTTCTGGTTCTTTCAGTTAGCAACTGTCAGTTATGGATTTGACAGTTGACCTTACAAACAATGACTGAACAAGGCTAATCCCTACCTTATCTGAGCATTCTCAAGCTCAGTTCATGTCACTAACTTGCTCAGTTTCCACAAGGCATCCAGAAGCATAGCAGGCATACAGTAATGATTCCAGAGGACAAAGTAGGATATATAAAATTATTTTAAAGTGGCCATTCTTTCTAAAAGTTATTACGAAGGTGGAGTTGTCCTTTAAGATGAGTCATTTTTTTCAGTTTACATTCCTAATAAATGGAATAAAAATTGCCCCCTCTATTTTACCCTTTCTTTCAATTCCAAACTAGACAAACACTGAAGATTTAGAAACAGTATATTGATTGAGTTTCCACTTGTCTGCAATAAGTCTTAAATATACAACATCTTTTCAGATTCGCTTTGGTCTGGGGATGTGCCGCTGGATTGGAAAAAAGCCAATGTAATACCAATATTCAAAAAAGGTAGTCGTTCACAGCCTGGTAACTTTAGACCTGTAAGCCTAACATCAGTGGTAGGGAATGTGCTGGAAACTTTGTTACGGGATCATATCCTTGACTTTGTCTCCAGAGATCATCTTATTAGTAGTAGTCAGCATGGATTTATGAGAAATAGATCATGCCAGACAAATTTAATTGGTTTTTATGAAGAAGCGAGTAAGAAGTTAGATTCAGGCACAGCAGTGGATGTGGTATATTTGGATTTTGCGAAAGCTTTTGATACCGTGCCACATAGGCGACTAATGTATAAACTGAGGACTGTTGGCCTTGAAGAAAACATTTATTCATGGATAGAGAACTGGTTATTGGATCGCAAACAGAGAGTGGTGGTAAATGAAGCTACATCTATGTGGGCTAAAGTTCTAAGCGGAGTGCCTCAGGGTTCTGTACTGGTGGGGCCACTTCTGTTTAATCTGCATTGAGAGCAAGGTCTCAGTGTTTGCTGATGACAATAAACTATGCAGAGCTTTGGAAACTTCAAGTGATGTGCAAGTGCTACAAGCAGACCTAGATAGATTATCAGGATGGGCAGCAGAATGGCAGATGAGATTTAATGTTGATAAATGTAAGGTGATGCATTTGGGATTTAATAATCCCTGTGCCACCTACACCATAAATAACTCTGTGTTAAGTGCATCTGTAATGGAAAAAGATTTGGGGGTTCTGGTTGATAACAGACTTAGCTATAGCAAACAATGCCAGGTAGCATCGGCTAGAGCTAGCAAGATATTGTCTTGTATAAAGAGGGGAATAGATTCAAGAGAGAAAGATATTATTCTCCCTCTTTACAAGGCACTGGTAAGGCCTCATTTGGAATATGCGGTGCAGTTTTGGAATCCCATATACAAAAGGGACATCTTGGAAATTGAGGCAGTTCAGAGAAGGGCAACTAAATTAATAAGGGGAATGGAGGGCCTTGAATATGCAGGCAGATTAGACAAGTTAGGGCTGTTTACATTGGAGAAGCAACGTTTGCGTGGGGACATGATAACCTTATACAAATATATTAATGGGCCATACAATGAACTCTTTGATGCATTGTTTACTAATCTGTCATATCACAGGACACGTGGACATCCTTTAAGAATGGAAGAAAAGAAGTTTCATCTTCAGGTTAGGAAAGGTTTCTTTACAGTGAGAACGGTGAAACTGTGGAACCGTCTTCCAGCAGATGTGGTAATGGCAAGTTCATCGAATAGCTTTAAAAAAGGCCTGGATAAGTTTCTAAAACTAAAAAATATTGAGAATTACTGGTATTAATGAATATAGATATGGTTGATCCAGGGATACATTTACCGAATGCCGTTTGGAGTCAGGAAGGAATTTTTCCACCTTTTTAGCTGTTTTTTTTTGCCTTCCTCTGGATCAACTGTTAGGTAGGGTTAAAAAAAAAAAGTGTGAATAGGTTGGACTTGATGGACGTATGTCTTTATTCAACCTTAAATACTATGTTACAATAACATTAATATTGAGGATGACTACAAAACATGGTTTCCATTAGGAATACTTCAGGTCTGTTTGCAGCATTAAAATCATGCCAGAGCCAGAAACATTTGTGTAAGGTTTATTAATGTACTACAACATCGGCAAAAAAGAAACTTTATGTAAAATACATTCTACAAACCTCTTGGCTGACCTATAGTACAGTATAGAAAATGGGTTTTGCTTACTATGGGTATAAATGCTTCGACAACATAAAGAGAACATAAGTTTGTACATCTTGCAGTATAACTGTTTGAAAGATTACACAGATAGGAAACTTTACATGATATAATGGGTAAGTCTTGTCCCCTTAAAACATTTTGTATTTTTTAAACTTGCTTTAATTTTAATCACAGTATCAAGACACTTTGTTTTTATTGGTTTGTTTCCATGCACATACAAGTTACAGCTCCCAGTGGGCAATCCATGCTTGGTATTCAGATTCCCCATGATAAGAAATAAGTTCTTAAAAACAGAAGAAAACAAGCTACTTTGCTTGCATGTATTCAGCAACAAGTAGTCAATCTCTGCATTACCCTGCAAATAAACAACATATACAAAGCTCTTACCATAGAGATAATAAGCAGCTCTCTGTGAAGATAATGCAGGAATACTAATCATGAGCGGTTTGCAAAATAATGCACAGAAACAAAAATGAGGAACTTTAAAAATGTGTCTGAATTAGCAGATATGTAGAACATAAATGTTTTTTAGGGACTGCACTTCCCTTTCAAAATATATAATAAAGTGCATGTCTCAAACAAACTTAAGTGTTTTGCTGTGGTTAGCAATGACAGATGTCACACACTCTGAATTAGTCGATTTATCAGGCATGCAAAGAGATGCCCTATTTCCAATGTAATTTTCTACAGTAATGGAAACATTTTACTCTGAGGGGAAAAAAGCTAAATTTTCAACCCATAAACAATTTTAAAAAATGGCTTTTCAGATTTGCAGTAGTAATGAACTGAAAGCACTTGGTCCTAAATAGGCCCAACAGCTATTGTTAAACCTTATTTTCTTGCACCCCAATTCAACTGAGGGTCATCATGGCATGCTGGGAGCTGGGGATCAAAAACAGATTTGCTCCATTGCTGGTTTTGTCTTGTTTGAAATACTCAACACAAAGTAATTCCCATTCTGTTGCCCTTTCTGAGAAAGAGTGATGTTATATATACCACTGTATTAAACTGTATACAATGTCACTACAATTGATCAAAAAACAAAAAGGCAAAAATGTCTTGGTGCATTAAATTAGTTCTGACTGATAGCATTTCTTAATTAATATGTAATAATGTAAATATTTTAGAGCATGCTCCTCCTGACTGTACCATAGGGTGTACAGACCCAAAAATCGAACACCATTTGTGATTTGTAAGTACACACTGCACAAATGAAAAAAAATAAAAAGAGAATGTTAGAGGGTGTTACCAAATCTTCATTAACTGTTACGTGAAACCTGGCAGTCACATGCCAAATGCCAGTTATCACTTACCGTAAAACCAGGAATGATATTTGGACTTAAAATACATCTGAAAAATAAGAGTAAAGGACTTTTGAGTGCGGACATTTTCTGCATCTAAATGTAACAAGATATAGCACGGAACAAGTGTTATGAATTTGCAGAATATCCATAAAACCTACATGTATGTGAACTTCCACAGAACTTTCTTATTTAAGGTTCCTATTGAGGGTATGTACTAATTCAAAAGTTATGGTGATATCCAACTGAATGTGAAAACAGCACTACAGAAGTTTTACTATTATTACAGATACTGGCTGGTCTGCTACAAGTAGCACAAACAATTTTAACATTTAAGTTTTTCATTCCACTAAGTGCTTATGTTACAGCATTTTCATTTGTTTGTTAATGGTAGGCATGTCTACGATTACTAAAGGAGGTGCATTACGCAGTACCCAACAAATCAGCTTACATTTTTCTCCAAATAATCTGGTTCATCAGAGACATTCTTAAGCACATGTACTGTGAAATAGTGTTTAACCAGAAAGGAATGGCTTTACTAAAAAACAAAATGCATTTTCTAGGGTTTAACAACTATTTGTAAAACTTAATATGGGTTAGTTTTATTTTCACAATTCCTCCTTCTGGAGGCTGGGATTTCTGTAAGGTTTTCAAGCTGGGACTTTTTTTAGGGTCAAGAAGTCCACCTAGATCGATGGGCTATACTCTCTTATGAGGTTTCCATTCCAGCTTATAACACAGGCAGCAGAGAACTCTTGGGCACCTTGTCTCTCACTGACAACTTGCAGAAGAGGAAGTCAAATTAACAAGTTAATAAAGTGCCCTGTCATCATAAGCAATCAATCGCCCTTGGAGCCCCTGTGGAAAGTCCTGGCTTGGAAATCTTGCAGAAATCCTGGCAGCAATGAGAAGACATGTAAATGTATACGGTATGTATTTAATTTTACATGCCCTTTATAGGGCTACAAGTTGGTCTTATTTTAAAATAATTACAAAAAATGTCCTTTACATTCAATTTGGCACACACATTTTGCACTTCGTTAATAACAGAATCTAAAACTGCATTTGGCTCAGATAGTAGGTATCTAGTATGCAACAGCTATAAAAAAAAAAAAAGCAAAATCAATTACTTGGCTGGAATGTGTGTTTTTTGTGATCTCAGGTGATAGGCGAATAACCAGGTTTATATTGCTTCTTATTGGCTTGTATATTTTAGAACAGACACAAAGTCCCTTTTTTAGATATATGATATTTTGTAATATATTGAGGCTGGTTGCTGCTGGTTAACAGCTCTACATTTTCCTGTCTTAGTACATAAATCCCTAGAATTTATTTTGTAATGAGCGTTGTTCGTTTCATTCTTAGCCTGCAGAATACTGGAAAGTTTTTTAAGCAAATAAAGTAAATAAAAGGATGTGTCAACATGTTTTTGGAGGTCTGTGTAGTAAAGATGTGTAGTAAGACTGCACATACCAATAAATAATGATACATACATTGCGGAAGAAGAGAGGGTTAAAACTCAAAACTTTTAGTAATGTTTAGGAGAATCCCTGCCTTTAAGAAAATCTAAAATGTTTTATTTTTTATCCTTTAAAGGGTATGTCCACCCCTAATAAAAATACTTTAATATGTTATTGGGGCTCCACTGCAAGAGGGGGTATGATTACTTGCTCAGGGGAACAGTATTTAAAATATTAAGTAAAATGTAACCTAGCTTTTGGGGGTTCCTGTATAACATATTAAAAGTTTTAATTAGGGGTGGACATACCCTTTAAAGCTACTGTTTACTTAAAAATCAACGTTGCCTGTTGTCTTTAAATTTGCCATCATTCCACTCAGCTAGTATGGTTAATCTTTAATCAAGTCTCTGGGGGTGTAAGAAGAACTACCACTTTAAGCAGCATAGGAACATGGAAAAAAGAGATGGATTGGCCACAATAATGCACTTGATTTACATGTATGTAGAAGTCTTTTTAAAACATATACCTGTTGTGGTAGATATTTCCATACACTACCTTAAAGGGCAACTGTGGTCTCAAAACAAGTTAGGGTTAAATGAAAGCCTGCAGTGTATCCTTTACACTGAGCCAACAATCACATCTCTGGCTGGAGCCTGTGAGAAATTACATTGGGGTAAATGTTCAAACTTCCTGCTTCCAGTAGGTTGAGTGACATCACCTGACCTCTGCCGGCCATTTTCCCCCAGGGGTGAAGCATGCTCAGTTGAGACTTATTGCTGGGGAAATAAGGAAGTACCTGAGAAAAAAATTCACAGTTGAGAAGGGGAGCCTATTAATGCAGACAGGCTTGTCACATGGCTAAAAACAGGAAGAGTTCAACCAGGAAGTTACATTGCTGAAACTTTCCAACAATAACTTCTCACAAATTTTATCTAGAGATGTGATTGAGGTTTTATTTTGAAGGTGTGATGGAAGGCTTTTTATACAATTATTACTAGTTTGGAAGAATTTGAGACCACAGTTACCCTTTAATGTTACTTAATATTAAAGGTGAATAACAAATAACAGATGTGAATGTGCAGGACAGGTAACAAGTCAAAAAGGAAGAGGGAGAAATTGCAATTTTAAATAAGTGCTGAGAAAAGCAAAAAGGCGAATAGCTGCCAATGCTGAAAATTGTGCAAGTTTGAAAATGAAAGTTAAATAAGGGAAGAGTTTGTTACTATGTATACCTTGGTTTGCCAATTTCTATTTAGAGTTTTTCTTAACATTGGTGACATTTTTTAGCACAGGAATAGTTTCAAGGTATGACTGTTGTACCAAACATGGAATGGTCAAGAACTACTACTTCCTGATGCCAACCCCGCAAAAATTTGTGCACCTCTACGTAAACAATTGTATTTACATATATACAAGTATTTCCTTTGTAAAGCATTGACTTCCCCCAACCTTCTATAAAAACATTGCATGCTTTGCTGTAAGTCTTAACATATAACAATTCATAAATGCTGAGAAAAAGGAGTGAATGTGCAAAATATGCCTTAAATTGCGTTTTAAAATAAAATAAGCCTTGAAATATTTTATTCAGCATTCAATCTGAGAACGTGGCAGACGCCGCACAGTCTGACGGTGAATTTCCTGCATCTGACGAATTCTGTCTTTTTGCCACATTAGATTAGGGGGCATAGGGTATTTCTGGCTACCATGTAGGTATCTAAAAGGGATTCTGACATGGCAGGCAGTGGCCCGACATCGAGGCTGGGGCATTGGAGGCAGCAACATCCAACGCCTGCGTTCTGCACAGTATCGATATGCTTCTTTCCTGTATTGTTTGTCAATGTCATCACTGTTCTTCCAGCCACCAATAATAAAGACATCATCTTTGTAATAGCAAATAGCAGCCCCCTCAATGCTTAAAACCTCAGGAGGAAGGCTCTCAAGAATTTCATTTGGAATATGTCTGGAAATCTTGCTCTGTGCCTCATCCACTGATATTGAGTAACTTTTAGGGCAGCAGGAGGCAGTATTATAAAAATTGGTGCAAGATACAGACATCTGGAATGCACAGTAGTTGTCCAGAAGAGGCAATGAATCTGTATCCAGCCATCTGCTGCTTTCTATATCATATCTGCAAGTAATTGTCCTGAGTCCATCTTCATTATCACTATCCACTGGTGTGCGAGCTGTGATGTAAATAAAACGATCCTCCACACAAATTGCTTTTACATCTCGCAGAATCTTAGGGGCAGATTCAAGTACCTGCCATTTGTCTTGCTCTGGGTCATAAACAGTCACATCCTTAAAGCCGGGGCTAAAGTTCCCATGACCACCTATGCTATATAGGTTACACTTGGCACACATTAAACCAAAGGAATGCTTTCTTGTCATTAGATTGCAGACTTGCTCCCACAAATTCCTATTTGGGTTATATCTTTCTACTGTCTTAGCGAAGCCTGGTTCCATTGACCCGGCAACATAAACATAAGAATCTGTTGTTGTCACAGCATGGCCATCAAGATGGTTGTGGATATGTGGCAAGTTTACCCATCGGTCTTCATTAATAAAATAACCAACACATTCACTTAAATAGTCTCCACCTTCAGACACCCCACCAATCACCATAATGACATCCATATTCTGACCAAAGCGTGGGTAAGTTGCAATGTGGTTTGCAGGTGGCTGGAGGTGACCCACTTGCAGATTTTCTGACCTTAGTGCATGACCTTCTACTGCTTCAGCAACAAGTTTTAAACAGGTTTCATTTCCTGCCACCAACCTCTCAGGTTTAACATGCCAAGTAAGGTAGGTAGGTTTCATTTGAGAAAGTCGAAGAAGCCTGAACAGATCCTCAAAATATTTCTCCCTTTCCTCATTTTTTTGAACCCATTTCAGGATTGCCTCAAAAAGGATTTCTTCAGAATCCACTGTGATTTCTGGGTCAGAAAGCCAGTCTCTTACTAGGTGAAATGGGAGTGTATAAAACTCATCGTCCTGAATCACTCTGAAAAAGTTCCTGCGAATCATGTCAGCAGATTTTAAAGCCAACTGAGTGAGTGTGTACATGTGAGCTAAGCTGTGTATAGCTACGCAGTTTGACAGGCTGAGGTTTTTCTTCAGAAACTCTCCACAGAATTCCTTCAGACGCAGCAACAAGAACCTAAAAATAATTTTAAAAGTGCAATGTTAGATTTTGTCAAAATGGATAAGCCATGGTCCACTTAATGAGTTTAAAGGGACACTATACTGAAAAAATGGCTTTGCCTCACCTTAATCTATAATTGAATAGATTGATTTATAAATGAATACATGATTTGCATGTGTTGCTGCATGCCTTCAATCTAGCACACATTTTGTTTAGGAGCAGTATCCCCCCTCCCTCTTTTAACCACTCCCACTTCCATCCGACCTAACTTTTTCCCCAACTGTTAAGCCTGCACACAGCATTTCAAAACTGTCACCATTCCAGTTACAGTAAAACTACTCACAGAAGAATAGTTTTTGAGAACAAGGAACTTGATTGACAGGTGAAATATAAGAAGTTTTAGATTAGATATCTAAAGAAATAGGGGGCAGATCAACAAACAAATTATACAGTGGTGGTTGGGAAGAATTATAGTTTCCAGTTATGGTCAATTTAAAATAACCTATTTTTCAGTATAGATGCCCTTTACACAGGATTTTTTTTTTATAATTTCCCATAACTGGAAACTATCAGTGTTATTCAATAAAAGTTCTTATCATTTAAAATGGTGCTAATTTTGCCCCAACCAATCAGATATTTAACATTTGAAAGCTAACATCTGTTTGGTTGTGGCAAAATTAGCACAATTTTAAACGATAAGAACTTTTATTGAATCTCCCTGTATAATTCTTCCCAACTATGACTGTACCATTTTTTTTGTAGATCTGTCCCCTATTTCTTTAGATGTCCAGTCCGAAACGTCTTACATCCAGCTGTCAATCAAGTGCCTTAGTATTAAAAACTCTTCTGTTTTGTATAGTTTTGCTGTAGTTGGAATGGTAAGAGTAAGTGGCTGAGCTTGAGCAAAACAAGTACTTTATTGAAATCATGCAGCAACACAAACACATCAGAATAAGTGCTGCTTACATGTAATTATTTATAGAATGGAATGAGGCAAAGATTTTTTTTCAGTGTAAAATTCCTTTAAATATATTTTAGTGATGTTATTAAAGCAATCAAGAAATAGCTTTGTAAATTTAAGGAAAAATCATAACAATTTTCCAGCTAATTTGTTCACTGCCCAAAGCAAATAAAGTTCCCGTTTTAGTGTATCGATAAAGTTATATATAGGTATATATTACTAAGGCTACTTGACCACAAATTCCTGGAGCCAGGTACCCAGTGCATCTAGAAATTAACAAATGGTAACTACATTTTTCAAAATACTAAAAGATGAGTACTGTAGGATAAGGTGATACTTTTTTATTATGGAGTAACAGTTCATTTTTACTGACAAGCTTTCGAGAGATACACCTCTCTTCCCCAGGTCAAGCAGTACATGAGGAAGAGAGAAATGTATCTCTCAAAAGCTTGTCTATAAAAATTAACTGTTAGTCCATAATAAAAAGGTATCACCTTATCCTACAGTACTCATCTTTTAGTATATGCCACTGGACTAATACGGCTACAACCATTTTATCTGTAACTACATTTTAAGAGGGTTTTCTTTCAATGTCTATGGAAATTGTTAAACAAATTTAGGAGCTAACCATGCTTTTTTGTTCACTGGATTCGAATGTCAAAAATGTACCCTTTCCTTGTATAAAGCACAGTTAAAAATTATTTTAACAATCCTCCTGCGTTCTTTCTAGACAGAAGACATAACCGACAACACAACAAAACATTGATCTTAGCAATTGACTATTAATGTTTTAAAACTGTACTCACCAAATAGGGTCTCCCTGACACAGCTGCATAATAAACTTAATTTATCAGGGAGGTAGAAAACTTAACATGCTTAAAAGGATAACACTGTAATTATAGATATGTATCAAAAGATAAATGGAATTAGAGGGACTTCCTTAAAGGGCATCTATAGTGAAAAAAGTGAAGACACTCTAGGGGTTGTGGGGAATTACATGGAAAGAAAGTTAATTTTCCCACTATAGATGCCCTTTATCATGAGCAGATGTCCAGCTCTTAAACAATATGACATTACTGGACTTTAATATGAGGTCCAATTGAAGGAAAGTTGTGACTGTAGCTCTCTGTTAATTCCCCTGTAGGTAGTACTGTAGGATAAGGTTATACCTTTTTATTATGGACTAACAGATAATTTTTACAGACAAGCTTTCAAGATACACTTCTCTCTTCCTCAGATCAAGCAATGCTCAACTGCTTGACCTGAGGAAGAGAAGTGTATCACTTGAAAGATAGTTTGTAAAAACGATCCGTTAGTCCAAAATAAAAAAGTATTACTATATTCTACAGTACTCCCCTTTTTTAGTATATGCTACTGGACTAACTCTACAAGCATTTTATCTTAATTCCCCTTCTAGTCTTTTCAACATACGGTAAACCAACATTTACAATTTGAATGTTTCTGTATTTGCAGCTCTGCCAAGTTCTCTGAACAGGACAGTAGTCAATAGCTGTCAATCAATACCAGTGTTTTGTTGATACTAGCATGGTCTCTATCAAGAACCTTTCCTTCTGAAATACAAAAATATGTGGGTCTCACTAAAGACTCATGCAATAAACAAAACAAAGTCTCAAACAGAGACCACTATAGCACACTCAGAAGAAACATGGGCATCCTTTTAACAAATTTTGTGATGGGGAAAAAATCTTGAGTAGACTATCCTTCTCCCAAGAGACGTAATACCATTCTTTGGAGCGGATCATCTCTAAACTTCTTCCTTTAAGAATGAATAGAAAAACTTTAACTGTGTTTGCATCATGTGACACAAACCTGCTAGTTTTTCATTCAAGGGGAAATAGTAAGTTTTAAAATAAAAATTTTAATATCCTATATTATCCACTACACCTTACTTGATAGACAGAAAAGGAGAGATACAATGCATGGCACCTCAGAACAATTAGATTGCTGTTACATCTGTGAAACATGTGATATTGGTATGGAAAAGGCCACACACCTAATAATGTTATTGTACAATCATTACTACACAGTAACATAGTAATTGAGGTTGAATAACGACATATGCCCATTAAGTCCAACCTTTTCACCCTCCTTTTTTAATTCTACCTAACAGTTGATCTAGAGAAAGACAAAAGAAACAACTGAAAAGGGGGGAAAATGCCTTCCTGACTCCAAATGGCAATCGGCAAGTATCTCTGGATCAACCTGAACTGCAGAATATGTATAAATACCAGTAATTCTTAGTTTTAGAAACTTATCTAGACTACTTTTAAAGCTATTCAATGAACTCGTCATTACCACATCTGCTGGAAGACTGTTCCACAGTTTAATTGTTCAAGCTGTACAGAAACCTTTCCTAACCTGAAAATGAAACTTCTTTTCTTCCAATCTTAAAGGATGTCCACGTGTCCTCTGATATGACCTATTAGTGAACAATGCACCAGAGGGTTTATTGTATGGTCCATTAATATATCTGTATAAAGTGATCATATACCCACGCAAACGTTGCTTCTCCAATGTAAACAGCCTTGTCTAATCTGCCTGCATATTCAAGCCCCTCCAAGCCCTTCTCTGAACTGCTTACATTTCCAAGATGTCCCTTTTGTATATGGGATTCCAAAACTACACCGCATATTCCAAATGAGGCCTTACCAGTGCCTTGTAAAGAGAGAGAATAATATTTTTTCTCTTGAATCTATTCCCTTTTTTATACAATGCCCCCTTCTAAGTCATTTATAAACAGATTAAACAGAAGTGGCCCCAGTACAGAACCCTGAGGCACTCCGCTTAGAACTTTAGCCCACATCGATGTAGCTCCATTAACCACCACTCTCTGTTTGCAATCCAATAACCAAGAACAAATGTTTTCTTCTAGGCCAACAATCCTCAGTTTATACATCCTCAGTTTATACATTTATACCTATGTGGCACATTATCAAAAGCTTTAGCAAAATCCAAGTATACCACATCCACAGCTGTGCCTGAATCTAAATCCTTACTCACTTCCTCATAAATTACCCAGAACTGTGCTGTAACTCTAGGGACCCAATAACAAATTAATCGGGGTCTTGTATTCAGTGCTGTACGATGAGTGATGACTGGCTAATAACTGGTATTGAAGACCCACGGTCTATGCCCCCCCCCTACCTGTCAGACAGCTCCAATACGTCATGTACGTTCCCAGTGCACACCCTGATCTGCCCGGTGTACATGTACTGAATTACGGCCTCAACTGTCTCCATGTCGGGTCCGGGCTCCGAGCTCCATTTCATGTCCACCCGCCCAGAGCGCGACTCCTCGAACTGACCGGAGAGCAGCGGAGCGAAATAATCCGTAGCGGCTGCCAAAACAGAGCGGTGAGCGGAGAACTCCCGTCCGCCTCCCCCGAACACCAGCGTCATGTCACAGAACAGGCCCTGCTTCCTCTGCTCGTTCTGTCGACAAGCCAGGTCTGTACAGTGCGACCCGGACATAAACACATCGGATTCCCAGTCTTCCGGGGCTCCATCCTGCGGCTCCGGTTCCAGTAACTGTTGCTGTTGTTGTGGGGACTGGGACAGCGTAATAGCCGTAGCCTCCGCCATGACGAAGTTTACAGAACCCGGAACTGCAGCTTGGACGACGTATTACATCACACGCCCTTACGTTACCCACCATCGCTCAGTTCCTAAAGGTACAGTAAACCATTAAGTCTTGGCTACGGCAGAAAATGATCTAAAGTTTTTACCAAAGTTAAACTTTTATTGGTTTATATATTATAGAACACATATATTTAATAGTCCTCTAAATTCTCCTAAATCAGGACACTAATAAAAGAAACATATTTAGGGCTGTACTGTACAGAATGTCCACATTGTGCTGGGTCTCCTTAAACTGAAAAGCTTAATGGTACATGTCCTAAATACAGAGTTGCAGTTCCCTGATCCACAGCAGGGAGAAGTTAGTCTGCACCTCTAATGTCATTTTTTGTATGAAGCGTACAGACTTTTCTAAAAACAAAGGGGAAGAAAGAAGGAACAAAGGAATATTCCTTTAATACAGTGTTGGACTGGATTGTTGGAGCCCACTGGGTAACTGGAGACCAGGGGCCCTCCAGGAAGAGTTTAGGGGCCCACCTAACATTTCATATATCTAATATCACTAATTTATATGTCTGTCTTACTCCTTACTGTCCCTGTGGCTCTGTATTAAAATTTTAGTTTTTCCCTGTTTTCTTTGGTGAATGAGCTGTGGGCCCACCGGGGGATTCCCCTGTAACCTAATTGGTATAATAACATATAGAAAATGTGAAAGTGCATGTAGACAAAGACCATAAATTTAGAGTGCATAGCAACAAAACACGTAGCATTAGTGTGTTTTTAGTCCCAGTCTAATTGCACTTTATTGCACAGACTGTACAACAATATATTTATTTATTTGTTTACATACTATTCTATTGTCTGCAGATCTGGAGTATACATACCTCTAAATAGGGCTAGAGGGAGGCACACTCAAGAATGCTTTAGATCAATAGTTTTAGTCAAGTGCTGAAAACCATACACACAACGTTTTGGGGAGTTGAAAGGTTCGTACACACGTGCAATCACGGTGATGTGTACGAACAGCGGTTTGGTCGATATTCGTCCCGTTTATGAGCATTTTATTGCCCGAAACGGACGCTCATTCAGGCATCATTGCCCGATCCGCCGGGCGGATCTCCTAACGAGCGGCCGCTTTGGCAGATAAAGTGCCCATGCACGGGCCGATTACCGCCCGAAACGGCCGTTTGTACACATCGTGCTTCAGCAGAAAGAAGTGGATGGAAGCGCACACTGTTTCACAGAAAAGTTCTGTTTATTGCATCACACAAACACACAACGTTTCGGAGAACACTATGTCTCCTTCATCAGGTGTAACTCACACTATGACCCATACCACCATTTATAGTGTTTAGCCAAACTTGGAAATTTAGTGAAATCATACTCATAATCCTTGGCTTGTGATAAAGTTCTTTGTGCATAACTTTTAGGTGTTTCCAATGTATATACATCTGTATAAAAAAAGGGTGTATAAATGTACAGTGTTTCAGAAATAAAAGCAATTAAAAACCAAATTTCAATGATGATTCCAATAGAATTCAACTGTAAAAGCATGCCACTAGATGGCAGTATTATTCCTGTAAAGGATATAAGTTGATCACACATTGTATCTAAATAATTACTGTGTAATATTCACATACATTTTAGTTAAAGGGTATGTCCACCTTTAAAACCATTTTTTCATATATGATTCCCCCTGTCCCCCCAGCCCCAACCGCTCTATTTTTATTCTTAGAAAGTTCCCCAAACTTTACTTATCTCCCCTCTTTCCTCCGCCGCGCTGCCGGCCCTCTGCTTGCGAGAAAATGCAAGCAGAGGGGCGGGACCGGCAGTCGTGTCTGTGATTGGCTGAGCGGCAGCCAATCACGGACGCGGCTGCCGGGAGTTCATTGTGGCGGGGGATAGAGGGAAGGTAAGTAAACTTTGGGATACTTTCTAAGAATAAAAATAGAGCGGTTGGGGCTGGGGGGACAGGGGGAAACATATAGCTAAAGGGTTTTACACTAGGGGGAGGGAATCCTGAGGGGAGGGAGAGGGAGGGGGAGAGAGGGGGAGAAGGGCTGCAGTACGCATGCCAAACTTCTCCCGGAGGACAGGTAGGAGGCAGAGTCCTATATTGACGCTGCTATCATCCTGGTGGGCAGTTTTTGGAACTTTGGGGGGGACTACAGGAGAACCATATGGAGCTGGGATGTGAGGTAAGGATTAAACTACACTACACAATGGGGCCAGTAGTGGGGGGGATTATAGTTTTGGGGGTGGACATGCCCTTTAATGTCAAAACCATATAGGAAAAAAATCTAACATAAGATACAATGAAACGAGTTACCTAATGTAAAGAAGATCATCATTACCCTTGCTTATAGGAAACTGTTGAGACCTGTATATTCATTTATGCCCCGTGAGTTGATTGTATTTATCACAAGCCAAGGATTGCCTGAAGGAGTGCCTAGGCCCATACTTATGCTATACACACCGTGCGTCACAGGTCGGCACCCACAATCGCATGTGTGTATGAACCTTAAGCCCCCTTCCTCCACCTGAGGATCCTACCTGCCTGGACTTCACAAGCCTGCTTCATTGATATACATACCTCCAGCCTGTCCCGCAGTGTATTCGCCTCTGAGTGAATGGCTTTCCCTCCATTAGTCACCTGCCTCGGAACAGAGAGCCCTGAGACGCGTCCGGAACTTCTTTCACCTTCTAGACCAGCAGCGTGAACCCCAGAACCAGTGGAGCGCTCTGCAGCATTCAGAGTCCGGGTCAAGGTCATGAAGGAGCACAGATTACAGATACATTTTTATCCTGTCTCACTGCTGTGTACAGGTACTGAGGGTGACTGCTCTTGGGGGTCTGCTGGTGCCAGTACCTGCATAGCAGTGATGGCAAACCTTGTAACTTCAGATGTTTAAGAAACTACAACTCCCAGCATGCCTTGATTGCATTTTGCTACCAAGGCATGCACTGCACATGGGGTAGGTAAAAGCCTTATAAGGCTATTTGGCTATTACCTACCCCATGTGCAGTGCAATAGGCTAGGCATTGTGGCAGCATTTGGTAATGTGCACTCACTTGGGAAGAACGTGCAAATGTGGCCACATTACCTGCCTGAGAGTGCACATTACCCAATACTGCCACAGTGCCTTCCATATTATAGTGAGTGGATTGCACTGCACATGGGGGTAGATAATAGCCTAACAGGGAGTGGATTGCACTGCACACGGGGTAGGTAAAAGCTTAATGGGACTATTAAACTATTACCTACCCCATGTACAGTGCAATCCACTCATTATCACAGGCCAGACAGTGGCAGGATTTGTAATGATAAAGGCACTAATTGATATATTTATTATATATGATATAATACATAAGTGTGATATTTTATAATGAGAACTGCAGTGGTATATATCCTTATAAAAATCACTCAGCTATGTCACTAAGTGACTCATTTCTTATATTTCTTATATCCCACAACTCCGCCCATTCCAGTGTTCATGCCTGGACAATGACTCAGCATTTTTTGCCTTGTTTAATGTCTCTCCTCCTCCACAAAGATTTGTTTAACCTCATAGATGCTGGGCTGGGATGTTCCTTTCTACTGGGTTTAAGTTACAGAAGGTAGCTTGGGGGATTTAATGTGGAAATAGGGACAAGGCTAGAATTTAAAATGTGAATAGGGGGGGAATCCAATACTTATGTATTATAAGAAATAGTGCGCCCCATAACATTATAATATAAGGACATTACGCCTCCTCTGAGTTCCCTGTCCTGTATATGGTCAGGGAAATCCTCGGTGAGGTAATATCCTTATATTACACTGTAAGGGGCGCATTGTCCCTTATATATTTTATAACATTGATATATAATATTGCAGGAACCAATGTAAAATGAGAATAATGGTCTTTAAAGGGCAAGTCCAGGACTAAAATGAAAACTTACATACAGGTAAATCACCCCCCAAAACCCTAAACGGTAATAGTTTGAAATTTGAAAGTGTAACCTGAAATCCTGCACAATGTCCTGTTTCCCCCTGTTTCCGCTTCCTGGTTTTTCCAGTTAGCAACTGTCAGTTATGGATTTGACAGTTGACATCACAGCCAATGACTGAATGGTAATCCCCTATCTGCCTCTTCTGAGCATTCCCAGGCTCGGTACAGGTTTCTGAATTGCTCAGTTTCCATGAGGCATCAAGAAGCATAGCAGGCATACAGTAATGAATTCATAGGACAAAGTATGATATATCAGCATATTTTTAAGAGGCCATTCTTTCTAAAAGATGATATTATGAGGGTGGCGTTGTCCTTTAAAATGTGTGTAGCCTTAACAAAGTGGGTGCGGTCTTAACAAGTGAGCATGAAAAAAAAATCTGCATTCACCGCTTCTTTTCTCCCCATGTGTCCCTCTTTTGCATTTTAAAATGTTGGGAGGTATGCGGGACGTGTCTGAGTTGGTTCGTATCATCTGCCGATATTGGCTTCCCTTAAAGGCTATGTACACTGGCAAATTTAATTTTTTAAATGCCCTATCAATGTGGGCAAACTTGTGTACCAATAACTGTGGGAAAACTGTGTCTGTTATAGACATACCCCTATGCACATTCTCTTTGCACATTAAACACATACAAAGCAATCATTTATTAGTATGTCTTTATGATTGTGGGGGAAAACAGAGTGCCCTGAGGGTGGATTCAAACTCTGGACTCATTGCTGCAAACCACTCAGCCCTACTATTAATTTTTTAGTTAAGCTCCCTGCATGCCTAGCTATTTGCATAAAGGGGTGGGTCTATGATACATCACTGCACACTTTGTATTGATAGCCTAAGGTGCAATGACATGAAAAATGTAGTAAGGAGGAGTAACTTAAAGTTAAAGGTCCCTGTCTGCCTTGAAATGCAAAGCTGAGAGATGAAGAATGGCGCGGCTATGGGAGGAGCCAATAACAAGTACCAGTGTGTTTATATAGACTTAGTTTTAGTTACTCAAGAAGCTCCCCCAGTAACAACATTTTCTCTAAACTAACAGTTAACAAAAATGTGGGTAGACAATCAGGAGGGTTGGAGGGACCATGGCAGAGCTGGACAACTCCAACTCCCTGACACATCTCGAATATCTGCTTAAACCCTCTTCATCAGGTCAGAGCAGTACTGATTTTAAACTCAGTGCTTAATCAGTACTGCTGATTTTGTATGTTGCTGATTTTGTATGTATGTATGTATGTATGTATGTATGTATGTGCTCACCACACAGCCACACCCCTGAATGACTAAACATAATGGCAACGCTCTCTGAAAGGGCCGACGCCCATGAAGTCCAGTTTGACCAATAAAAAGTCTGCACGTCACTTGCAGAGTGTGATTCCCCAATTCAGCAACTCAGATGAAGGGCCTGGGCTCTGTGTGCTGCCCGACTTCAGCAACACAGACACAGAGTCCACTTCAATGACACAACAACAGTGTAATGTACGGCTACACAACTCAGAGAGCTACACACACAGAACAACAGCTTCTATAACAGAGGGAACCAGACATTTCCCTTAGGGCTAGGCCACACTAGCGCAATTCTTTTGCATTTGTGCATGCAATTTTTCTAACATTACAATCGCGGCAACGCATGCAATTGCCTTTCCGTTTGGGATACGCAATTGCATGCGATTTTGTATCTCAAAAGGAGAAATCACATGCGCAAACGCACGGGAAACGCACATGCAATTACAGTCTGTAAGACATCACAATTTGCTCCTGGAAGGTTTTAAATATTTACCCTGGAAAGACTGTGTTGCTATCGCTGATATAAACCACATTTGCGGTTATTGTCATGCTAAGAAATTTAAAGCAGATCCTCCTGGAATGTGATCACGCCCCCAGATATTGAGGTCATGGCCACACCCTCAAACATCACGGTCACTCTCATACCCCAACCATCAAGGCCACGCCCCCAAAGATATCTGCCATGCATTGCAACCATGACCCCAAATGTCGTGACCACGCAACCAGATATTGTGGTCACCCAAAAAAAAACCAAGACATTATGGTCCGCCCCCATACATCATGGCCAGACCCCCAAACATCCCAGGTCTGTTCCCAAATCACACCCACATACACAAACAGCCTGTCCATTCCTCCAAACATCACAGGCACACCCCCAAACACTACACCATGCCCCCAAATATGCACTCAACATTTTTTCCCAACTGCAAATTCCATGTAGCAGGTTGACCACAACATTTGTATATTTATGCTCCAAGTGGAAAAACTGATAACGTTGTATATAAGGTTTTGCAATATACATACGTCCCTCAAGCAATGTCACCTCCTCAACTCATAACTATAAAATACATGATGTACATTACCAACTGTGCACTTCTTTTTCTGCCTGTCTCTCCCATCTAAGCCAAACACACACCTGCAGGTAAAAAATACTTTACCCACAAGTGTACACGGGCAACGCCAAGTACAACTGCTAGTATCCTAATAAAAAAGAGAAGATTCGCCTGGGTGAGTTTTATACTATTTATCATATTTTTTGCTGAAAAAGGCTATCTTTGTTATTTTTAAATAACAAAGATAGGTGTTCAGTGTGTATATCCAATTTGATACTACTTAAAATCCACCAAGGAGTATTACTTATTTACCATCATATTTTCTGAACGTTTTCAGCATTATAAGTGCTACTTTTCGCCTTTGATGAAAATTTGCCTTTTTAATAACTTTGTAAGAAAAGTAGAGTGTTTAAAAAATTGTTGGGAAGTCTGATGGCAAAAATAATGCCCCTTTATAAATATGTCCCTTAGACCACCTTTTGACTTTTTTGGTATGAATGCTTGAGCAGTAACGGCAGCGATGTATGACGAAAATAGCGACCATGACTTTTCGCCACTGGTTATAAATAGTGAAATGTCCATATTTGGCGAAAAGGCGTCGATAACGGAGGCGAATAGTTTAAAGAACCTTTATAAATATGCCCCATTGTCTTGTATAAAGAGGGGAATAGATTCAAGGGAGACAAAAATTATTCTTCTTCTTTTAAACACTGGTATAATTTCCCCCCCCCCACACACTTTGTAACTTCCTTTATATCAGCTGTTAGGTAGTGTTAATGAGCAGGCTATAAAACTTGAAATAGATAGACTTATGTCTTTATTCAACCTTTATTACTATGTTAATGTTACCCTTTTTTACATATACAGATTTTATGTACTACCGTATATACTCGAGTATAAGCCGAGGTTTTCAGGCTTTAAAAATAGCCTCAAAACCCGACCTCGGGTTATACTCGGGTCATGGTAAATTTTCACAATCTGCTGCTGCTTACCGGTATTTCTCTATGTAACCAGCTACGTGTAACTTAATTCTCTGATCCTGTTGCGCTGCGCTGCATGTCTGTATTCTGCGGCTGTACTGTCCGGCGCCGAGTAGTGGATCCTGCTGGCACTCTGCACGCTGCTCTGCATGTCCGTACTCGCCGGCTGTCTAACTTACTGCCCGGCCCGAAGTCGGGCAGTAAGTTAGACAGCCGGCGAGTACGGACATGCACAGGCGTGCAGAGTGCCAGCAGATCCACTACTCGGGGCCGGACAGTACAGCCCAGAGTACAGACATGCAGCGCAGCAGGATCCGAAATTAAGTTACCTGAAGCTGGTTACATAGAGAAGTACGGTACCGGTAAGCAGCAGCAGATTTGCAATTTACCCTGATTTACCACATGTGAATGTTTTTGGGCCTTTCCTGGGGGGTGCTGTCCATAAAAAAAGCCTCATTCCTTGGCACTAAAGGGGTTTGGAAACTACAACTCCCAGCTAATAAAGCATGCTGGGAGTTGTAGTTTCCAAAACATCTGGAGTGCCAAGGAATGAGGCTTTTTTATGGACAGCAGAGTTCCCATAATTTCAACCCTCGGCTTATACTCGAGTCAATCATGGGTTCTTACTTTTTGAGGTAAAAATAGGTACCTCGGCTTATACTCGGGTCGGCTTATACTCGAGTATATACGGTATATTCTTTTCATTTTTGGAAGATAATGGGGCCCAATCCAATTATTGATGCACCATCTCTGGTGATGTAAGGCCCATTCAGGTCTATGGGGTTGGTGATGTATTTAGCATTTTAATAAACAAGTATAAGAACAGACAGAAAAACAATTATGAAATAAATTGTGCAAATGGACTAACATGACCATCTCGGAAATCATGTCATTAAAGGGGAACTGTGGTCTCCAAACAAGCTGAGTTTAAATTAAATGCCAGTTTCCTACCTTTAAAATGAGCCATCAACCACCTCTCTACGTGCTCCACATCCCAAGATATAAAGAAATGACTGACCAGAAAGTTAATGGGTGGGAGGCTGACATGTGACATTCCTAAGGCGTCTCCTGCACAGTGCCACCGGGGAGCACAGCCTCAGACTCCCTCCTCCTCTCTGCTGTGTGAAGTCCTGACAGTGAAGGTATGGGAATCTGCAGCCCTTCTTTCCCACTATGTGAAAACACTGCCTAAAAAGGCTGTTTCCACAGAGTTTTTTGTAGGGGGGGGGGTCTGAATGGGCCACGGCACCCGCAAGTGGGTGGAGCTTATGCACCAGTGAGTGGACGGAGCTTGTGCACCCATGAGTGGGTGGGGCTTGTGCACCCGTGAGTGGGCGGGGCTTATGCACCCACGACTGGGTGGGGCTGTAAGAGAATGGGCCAAGGAGGGCCTGCAACTGAAGGGACCATGGGGTCCATGAGTGGGAGGGACCAGGGGGGGTGCAAAGGGGAGGAGGAGACACAGGGCAGATTGACTGACATGGTTTCAGAGCAGGAAGCAGGAAGTGCAGGGGACCTTAACTACCCTGACATAGATTGGAGTAAGGGAACTGCCAGCACCTCAAAAGGTATAAAGTTCTTAAATTTCCTATATGAGCATTTTCTTTCACAGATGGTAGAAGTTCCTACTAGACAGAATGCATTGTTGGATCTAGTGATATCTAATAACCCTGATCTCATTTTGGAGATGAAGGTAATGGTTAAAGGAATAACTCCTGCTCATAGAGTGGGGGGAATTGTTTCTAGGTAAAGATACTGAGCAGATGTGGACCACTTTTAAAGGGATATTAAACTATTACATTTCTAAATTTGTACTTTTAGGGAATAAGTGTAAAAAAATTAGGTCCACTGCTGCATGGCTTAATGCTCAGGTAAAAAGGGAAATGGAAAAAAAGAAAAAGGCTTTTAAAATTTTGAAATCTGAGAACAGGCTTACAGGGAGTATAAAAGCTGTAATAAAGAGTGCAAGAAAGCAATAAAATTAGCTAAAATAGAAATGAAATACGGATTCCCGAACAAAGCAAGTCAAACCCTAAAATATTTTTTAAGTATATAATTGGTAAATAGATGAGGACTGAGAATTTGGGACCATTAAATAATGGCTAATCTGCTAAACCGTTTTTTTCACTGTTGAGAATCCTAGTCCTTTCAGCAGGGATTGTAATATGCAGGGGAGAAATGAGGAGTATTCACATTGGTTGAAGGAGGATATGGTACGGAAACAATTAGACAAAGTTAATATCAATAAAGCCCCAGGACCGGATGGAATACACACTCGGATTTTAAAAGAGCTTAGTCAAGTTCTATCTAGACCACTGTTTCTTATCTTTTCAGATTTACTTTGGTCTGGGGATGTGCCGCTGGATTGGAAAATAGCCAATGTAATACCAATATTGAAAAAAAGGTCGTTCACAGTCTGGTAACTATAGACCTGTAAGTCTAACATCAGTGGTAGGGAAGGTGATGGAAACTTTGTTATGGGATCATATCCTTGACTTTGTCTTCAGAGCTCATGTTATTAGTAGTAGTCAGCATGGATTTATGAGAAATAGATCATGCCAGAAAAATTTAATTGTTTTTTATGAAGAAGTGAGTAAGAATTTGGATTCATGCACAGCAGTGGATGTGGTATACTTGGATTTTGCGAAATCTTTTTATACTGTGCCACATAGGCGACTAATGTAAAAAACTGAGGACTGTTGGCCATGAAGAAAACATTTGTGCATGGATAGAAAATTGGTTATTGGATCGCAAGCAGAGAGTGGTGGTAAATGGAGCTACATCTATGTGTTCTAAGCGGAGTGCCTCAGGGTTGTGTACTGGGTCCGCTTCTGTTTAATCTGTTTATAAATGACTTAGAAGGGGGCATTGAGAGCAAGGTCTCTGTGTTTGCTGATGACACTAAAGTATGTAGAACTTTGGAAACTTCAAATGATGTGCAAGTGTTGCAAGCAGACCTAGATAGATTATCAAAATGGGCAGCAGAATGGCAGATGAGATTTAATGTTGATAAATGTAAGGTGATGCATTTGGGATTTAATAATCCCTGTGCCACCTACAACATAAATAACTCTGTGTTAAGTGCATCTGTAATGTAAAAAGATTTGGGGGTTCTGGTAGATAACAGACTTAGGTGTAGCAAACAATGCCAGGTAGCAATGGCTAGAGCTAGCAAGATATTGTCTTGTATAAAGAGGGGAATGGATTCAAGAGAGAAAGATATTATTCTCCCTCTTTACAAGGCACTGGTAAGGCCTCATTTGGCATATGCAGTGCAGTTTTGGAATTCCATATCCAAAAGGGACATCTTGGAAATGGAAGCAGTTCAGAGAAGGGCAATTAATTAATAAGGGGAATGGAGGGGCTTGAATATTTAGGCGGATTAGACAAGTTAGGGCTGTTTACATTGGAGAAGCGACGTTTGCGTGGGGATATGATAATCTTATACAAATATATTAATGGGCCATACAATGAACTCTCTGGTGCATTGTTCACTAATAGGTCATATCAGAGGACTTGTGGACATCCTTTTAAGTTTGGAAGAAAAGAAATTTCATCTTCAAGTTAGGAAAAGTTTCTGTACAGTGAGAACGGTGAAACTGTGGAACTGTCTTCCAGCAGATGTGGTAATGGCAAGTTTATTTAAATAGCTTTAAAAAAGCCCTGGATAAGTTTCTAAAACTAAAAAATATTGAGAATTACCGGTGTTAATACATATAGATCTGGTTGATCTAGGGATACTTTTCGATTGCTGTTTGGAGTCAGGAAGGAATTTCCCCCCCTTTTTTTTGCTGTTTTTTTTTTTGCCTTCCTCTGGATCAACTGTTAGGTAGGGGTTAAAAAAAAAAAGAGGGTGAATAGATTGAACTTGATGGACTTGATGTCTTTATTCAACCTCAATTACTATGTAACTATGTAACCTGGTGATGCTGCTGCCATATCACACACAGAATGTAAATATCTTCAAAACTATGCAAAATAAACAATGAAAATAAATTGCAAAAATTCTCAGGAGAGCAATTCCTATCAATTTACCTAAAGTCATTTTTGGACCACAGTTCCCCTTTAATTAAATTACAATATATATAAAATTGCATCAATATGTTATGCAGCGCCATTTGATTTATGTCACCTGTAACATACCTTGTTCATGAGTACATTAATAAACTAACAATGAATCAGTGTTAACAATACACTAACAGGGTTATTCAATAAAAGTTCTTATAGTTAAAAATGGTGCTAATTATGCCTCAACCAATCAGATGTTAGCTTTCAAATATTAAATAAGATCTGAATGGTTGGGGCAAAATTAGCACCATTTTAAACAATAAGAACTTTTATTGAATCTCCCTGATAGTGTCATTTGTGTCTTTTAATACAGTAATGCAGATCTAAAGAAAAGTCAAATACCTAAAACGAGTTCTCCCCATTGATTTAAAGCAGGGCTGGTAGGTCTCCCCAGGATAATATTCCTGAAAAGGCCATAACGCACATGCATTGCTCCTCCATCCTCAAACACCATGAAATCCACATTATCATCGATAAGTAAACCAGTAAACTGAGAGCTATTAGCAGATGCATAAGTTGTATTTGCACAGCTTACCCAGGGAGTAGGAATTGCCACCTTTCTGGGTTAAAGACTGTTGTGGCTAAAAGCTTATTTTGTTTTAGAGGGGGGATGATGGGCCAGTTGCCCTCTAAGCATTAAAAAACTTTTCTGGTAATAAAATAGCAAGCATACTGATATCTTAGCTGGATGAGTTTCTAAAAACAATGAACGTTGCATGTTACTGATACATAAAGTTGGAGTTGATCCAGGGATATTTCCGATTGACACTTTTTTTTCACCTTCATAATTGTTTTTTTTTTCTCATGAATTTTTATTCAGGTTATATAATATATCAATACAAATAAACAAAACTTTCTTTCTGAGTAACATGTTGATAGCATCATGAATACATTCATTTTTATAACATTAGGATCAACAGTTAGGCAGGAAATGTGTGTATTGCTGAATAGGTTAGACTAGTTGGACGTATATATCTTTATTCAACCTCAAATACTATACTATACTCCCACCTAAGTACAAAGGTATATCAAACTACTTAACAATGTTTTTTCTAAATAATATGTCTAGCCCCTACATATAAAAAATGCATTTTGTGGTAAAATTATACAGTATTAGATATGTACTGTTGAAATGGTTTATTATTTCAGATTTCTTGGGATTGCTTGTGACCGTAATTAGTTACTAACGCATGCCTTACATGGGGTCAATTTTAGACTGATTCAACATATTAGTTTAAAAAATCAACAGTTGGTTTAGCAATTATCTTTAAAACAGGTGATTGGGTCAGGCGAATACATTTTCTGTGACCCCTCTCTTCTAGTGCACATCTTGCAGGTGGAAGTCTGCTGAAAATCAACAGTGCAAGATGGTGTGTTTCGACTGGTTCTTCCCAACAAATATACCTTTTGGGAAGAATCGATCAAAAAATTTACCAAGGTGAATTGATCAAAAATTTGTCTGGAAGAATCAGTATGTGTAGGGCCCGCTTAAGATAAAAATAGTTACTGTCTTGAGTGAGATCTTTTTTTATGCCTAGAAAGACTAGATTTTGCACAAAAAGTTCTTCCACATTCAGAACAAACAAATGGCTTATCACCTGTGTGAAGTCTCTGATGGGAGATAACAGTTGTTTTTGTTGTAAAACATTTCCCACATTCAGAACATGAAAACTGATTTTCTCCTGTATGAGAACGCATGTGTTTTACAAGGCTTGAAAAGTTAATATATGCTTTCTCACACTCTGAACATGGAAATGGTTTTTCTCCTGTATGAATCTTTTGATGTGAGTTGAGACTGGATTTACTTGCTAGACGCTTCCCACATTCTGTACAAGAAAAAGGCTTTTCGCCTGTGTGAGTCCTCAGATGTCCAATAAGTCTTTCTTTGTTTGTAAAAGATACACCACATTCAGAGCATAAAAATGGTTTCTCTCCAGTGTGAGACATCTGATGTTTAACTAAACCTGGCTTATTAGTAAAGGATTTTCCACATTTGCCACATGTATACAATTTCTCTCCTGTATGAGTTCTCTGGTGTGTGTGAAGCTGCCCTTTTTGATTAAAACATTTTCCGCATTCTGTACACTTAAACGGTTTCTCTCCCGTATGGATCCTTTGATGACTCACAAGACAAGATTTTTGAGTGAAACTTTTTCCACACTCGCTACATGAAAATGACACCCCTGTGTGAACTCTCTGATGGACAAAAAGGCGTGAATTTCTGTTGAACATTTTACCACATTCAGCACATGAATATGGCTTTTCACCTGTGTGAATGCGTTGATGATTAACAAGACTGCATTTTTCTGTAAAGAATTTTCCACATTCAGAACATGAATATGGTTTCTCTCCAGTGTGAATTTTTTTGTGAGCAAGAAGGTGTGCATTTTGAATGAATCCCTTACCGCATTCAGAACATGAAAATGGTTTCTCTCCTGTGTGAGTTTTCAGGTGGACAAGAAGATGAAATTTTTTTCGAAAACACTTCCCACATTCAGAACATAAAAATGGTTTCTCTCCTGTATGAATTTTGTGATGCTGAACTAATTTGTATTTTTCAGTAAAACACTTCCCACATTCAGAACATGCCATTAGCTTCTCCACAGACTGAACATTGGTTTGGTTGCTGTTTCTAACTCTGCTTGAACAATCAGTAGGTTGGACTGAAGAGTTTTCTTCCAGCACTTGATTTTCATAGCCCACAGTAACAAGGCATACTTCTGTAGTGTCCATGAGGTTAGACTCTTCTGTATAAATTAGATAATTATCATTTTTACAAAGGGAAAACAAATCATTTTCATTAGTTATATTTTATTTTACCATTTGCTGCAAGGTATTCCTTTTCAGCAAACAGGTATTTATATTTAATTAAAGGGGAACTGTGGTCTCCATACAAGTGGCCTTGGTTAAAGGGACAGTTCAGTGGAAATTATCAATATTTGTTAAATTGTTAGTTTGTGTAATGCATACTTAGTTATTCTACATATTCTTTCCCATTTTGAAAAATCAATTGATTTCATACCCTTTGCTGTTCCCTGCTGTTGACATTAGTGAGCTGACATTTTAGGTTCTAACAGTCCTTCTTCTTCCCAGGATGCACCACATCCTTGGAATGTTCCTAACAGTTATTTCTACTGATTGGCTGTTGGATGGGTCAAAGATGCTCAGATCTCTACTGAGCAACTGAATCAACCCAGGCACTGGGTCAAGGGCAAAACCATAACGGTCCCTACTAGGGGTCCTGGAAACAGGAAGTCAGTATTTCAGTTTCATTTATTTATACACAGACAAAATGCTGAATTGGCAGATTAAGGTCATTGGGATGAAAAAAATGCTCTTTTTTCTGAAAAGCATATGTATTTCCACAGAACTTCCCCTTTAAAAAGTGCACACTCCTACATTTAAAATTATGCTTATTTTCTGAAAGGGAGGCACACTAAAGTGCTTTACAGCATAAATAATTTATTAAGTGCTGAACAACCAGGTAACCATATAATACAATGTGCAGGCTATTTATAGTGACATCAATCCAAAGTAGTGTTTACTCCGCCATCAATTTTTAGAAGGCCACAAAGTGCCAGTGAAAATTCATTGCAAAAAGTAACATTTCCAAATATATATCAATATTAACATCAAAATACTAGCAAGGAGATTTAATAAAAGTTCTTATCGTTTAAATCTTATTTAACATTTGAAATCTGATTGGTTGGGGCAAAATTAGCACCATTTTATACAATAAGAACTTTTATTGAATAACCCTGTAAAAGTTTGCAATTTAGTTAATATACTCATCATAAATATAATGTGACATAGATATTTGTAAAAACACTATGACATCAATATTTGTAAAACATACCATCTTAAAAAAGTGTGATTTCCAGAACAAAGTGTTATGTTAAAACTTTGTAAAGTAGGTGCTAAAGTGCTTATGATCCATAAGTGTGTGTAGTGTGAATAAAAGATAGGAATATGTGTATAAAAATATTAAAAATCCATCTCATGTGTCTTGTCTTACTACATTCTAAAATATAATATTAATCTCTCTTGGGACAATACTTCTTGAAGACAATTCATTCTTTAGCAAGCCTAGGTGAGTATTTATAAAGCTCCACTAGATGGCATATGTGTTCCTGTAAAGACAAATAGAGTTTCTAGCAGGCATTGCAACACTGTATCACAATATTTCCTTATGTTTTTAGTATGTTTTTTGTTTTTTAGTATGCATTATGCTCATCATGGTTACAATTTAAACTACTAGTTATACCAATGTTCACTGCCTTCAATTATCCATACATTGTAGGGATAGAAAGAGATCCTTTGATCAAATTTACTATAAGAAACAGGTTAAGTTGAATTCTTCATTCAACCCCTTAGGATCCACCACTTTATATCTCTTTTGTGTTCGCTCAATATTATACGTGCTTCTCTTTTTGTCTGCCCTACATCCTGATCCACATGGGCATTTTAGAAGATAGATTACACCCTGACTCATGCATGTTGCAAAATCTCTGATCTTAATAGGCGTCCCTTTAGTTCGATGGTACACTCTGTCGCCTGGGATTATGGCGTTACACATTTGGCATGATCTGCACGAATATACCAAAAAACAACTTTTGTTAGGTAATAAATCTGTGTGTACCAGTTGGTCCCCTATATTGGCTGATCTCTTATAAGAGTGCAGGGGTTTTTCGTTAAATAAGTGACCGGTTGCTGGATCTGATGACAATATGTGCCAATTACTATTAACAATGGCTTGATTCTGTCTGAGAAAATAATATACGTGTTTACGAAGGGGATTCCAGTTTTGGAATCCCCTTTAATAGGTTTTCCCAAAAGTATGTATGGCCTTCATGGCTGATAACATAAGGAGATCTCTATTATAAACTCTTTCTTCAAATTTGGACACCATTTCCAGTAACCTGTTTTTACATCATCATACTTACTATTCTTCTCACACGTAGTAACTGGCTGTATGGTAACCCCTTTATAGTTCCCTATGGGTGGAAACTATCAGCATGTAGAAGGTTATTACGATCTGTGGGTTTCACATACAAGTCTGTTATTACACTTCCATTCTGTACACATACCATGACATCAAGTAAATTGAGGATGTTGTTACATCATACGTTAGAGTAAATCTGAGGGTGGCATGTTTGCTATTAATGTTCTCACACATATTTAATAATTGTTCAGTATTGCCTTCTCAAATAAAGAATATTTCATCCACATATCTCATGTAATAGTGTAAATGTGGTGAAAATTCTTCATTACCTAAGATCGATTTGTTTTCAAATAAGGAACAAAGACTTCTGGGAATTTACCATGTTTACACATGGAAGCTCTTAGGAACACTATGTCTTTAAAGGGCAAATGTCTTTTAGAAAGAATGGCCTCTTTAAAATATGTTGATATATCCTACTTTGTCCTATGAATTCATTACTGTATGCCCGCTAGGCTTCTGGATGCCTCATGGAAACTGAGCCTTTTAGAAACCTGTACTGAGCCTGTGCATGCTCAGAAAAGGCAGACAGGGGATTAACATTCAGTCATTGGCTGTGATGTCAACTGTCAAATCCATAACTGACAGTTACTAACTGGAAGAACCAGGAAGCAGAAACAGGGAAACAGGACATTGTGCAGGATTTCAGGTTAGACTTATATATTTCACATTTCAAACTATTACCCTTTAGGGTTTGGGGGGGTGATTTACCTGTATGTAAGTTTTCATTTTGGGGCTGGACTTGCCCTTTAAAAAGACTTTTACAGTATTTCACAAGCTAAATGCAAAACCAGAGCACCAACTACAGACCGGTGTAGTGCAGGCCACTGGTTTTGCAGTGTGATGGCTCAATAAAGTCGATACCGGTCTGTAGTTGGTGCTCTGGTTTTGCATTTAGCTTGTGGAATGCTGTAAAAGTCTTTTTAAAGACATAGTGTTCCTAAAAGCTTTCGTGTGTGAACATGGAAAATTCCCAGAAGTCTTTGTTCCTTATTTACATATTGCTGAAAAGGGAGTATCAAAGCCTGAATTCTCTCCCTACCTTATTTAATGTATTTGTTTTCAAAGGCAGCCATAAATATGTTGACATAAGCAGGGGCAAAATTGGTGCCCATACTTGTGCCTTGTCTCTGGAGATAAAAGCTCTTATCAAACCTTAAGAAATTCTTCTTTAGGCAATACGTCAGTAGCTCTCCAACAAAGAAAACCATGTGTGAGGGTAACCATGCTTCAACATTTCCTCCTCCATGATTTCAATCCCCTCATCGTGTGGAATAGAGGTATATAATGACTCCACATCTAAACCACACAGAAATGCACCACTTTTAATACTTTCAATTCAATGAATTGAGATAATATGGGTTATATGTATCTATATATATGTTGCATGTGCTTCTATATACATACCTCAGAGGACTTCGCCATTGTCCGGTAGGGGGGCCATACATCCATCTGCCTCCACATTAGACTGGGCTCAATCCGACTATCGGACCTCCCAGTTACGCGCCCGGCCCTAGTAGCTGGTTATTGTGGAACAGTAAGGGTTAATACCCATGCCGTGATCAGCAAGGGTTAATATCCTTGCTGTGATTACTAAAGGGGAGTGTCTCCCTGCCCAGCTAATATAAGGCAATTGGACAGTGCGGCCCTTACACCTACGATTGAGAATGCCGAGTCGTTCAAAACGCGTCAGGGTAGAATGCTTGTATTTTTAATGTCACGGCTGTATGTATAACATAATAAAGTTTGGCTTTTAACCTAACGTTGGATGGGACTTTGTATTGACACATTTTGTGTAGTTGAAGGGGTGTCGGAAACCTATTTGTATCCAGTGAGCAGAAAATCTGCATAAAATTGTTTACCTGCAGTATTCGTTATACTTTGTGTGGCATTATCAGTCTCACAATCCGTTGGGGTGACAGTCATAGGGTCTCTAAGTGTATTAACAGGGATATCAGTTATATCTCCCCTCCACATGTTAAGTCCACATATTAAGAACCACGGGTTCCTGGTGCGGTGCTGTCACTCGCTGTGGACTGGTCCCTTGGTTGGCGGCGTCCTCTGATCGGCAGTGTATCACTGCTCGAAGTTGCACTGCTTGGATTGAGATCTTTGCGACACCACGCGGTTTCTCCTCCTCTTCTTTGCCCACTGGTACACTTGTTTGACCTTGTAATCAAGAGTGTCCCGGCAGAATTCCTGGAGTTTTTTCTGTGTCAGTTCTGCACGTAGACCTTCAGTTTTGGTTTTCAATCTAATTTTTACCTGGATCAGCTCTGTTTCCTCTATCAGGCTTTTTAATTCTTTATTAAGATTGGCAATATCTTTCTTTGCCTTTTCAATTGCACTCTGTAAATATTCTATAGTAAGATAGATGAGGTCCTGGCTGCAGCGGTTTAGAATCATGTACCAATGCTTGATGTATGTTTTGTCGTCTTTACAGAAGATAGGCTGCAGGGAAATCCTCAGGCCTCTTGGTATATTCTTTTAACGCCAAGTTGTGTTGTTGTAAACTTACTTTTTTTTTGAAGAATTGAAGTCAAATTTAAAGGAGAACTAAACCCAATTTTTTATACTCCAGAATCTGAAAACACCCCCCCTAAAAACACCAATAAACTATAAAATGCCACTTTAGTAAACTCTGTTGAAGTAAATCAAAGCCAGTTAAGAACTGTATGAAGTATCTGTGTGTATGTGCAGTGTCAGACCACACCTCCTGACCTCAGTCACATGCTTCCTTGCTTTATCTGTCCTGTAAAAGGATTGGCTTGATATTATTAATGGGTGTGACCAACTGTAACAAGTTTCTGCCATAGCTAAGGACTGAGCATGTGCAGAACATAATGGTCATTGACCAAACTGTGTGATACTAGAATGCTGTGAAGTAAAGCACAAACCATATGTTATTTAGGTAAATTTCCCAGCGCTCGTATCAAAATGAGAGGTAAGACACAGATTACTGGTTTTATATCAAGGTGTTCTGCCTTCTGGTTCAGTTTTGTTCTGTGGCTTTAGTTGCCCTTTAAAAGAAGAGATAACTGGCGATATGGAGGTTTAAGCGGAGGCAATATGGGTGGAATTAGGCAACAGGAAAGGGGATAATGTCATTGTTGGTGTCTGCTATAAGCCAGAAGAAGTAAGTCAGCTTCATGGAGGAATTCTTCAGGAAACTCAGGCTGAAAGAATTCTTTCATGACAAAGAGGATTCCATCACACAACAACCAGCACCCGGACAGAACATCAGATACACCAAGAAATTATCATTTACACCCAAATCTGGAATGAACCCTGCCCTCAACAAATACATAGACTGTTTCCGTAAGAGGGTTTCAGCTGAGATCCTGGACAGTAACCTGACCCCAATACATAACATCACCCCACAGGAGCAAGAAGCAATTTGCACACTGAGGGAAATAAAAACAACGTCATAAAACCAGCAGATAAAGGAGGGGCACTGATCATTATGAATAGACCGGACTACATACAGGAAGACAGTTATCCAACCCTGCACACTCCTGCAAACTGCAGGAGGACCCCGGAGCCAAATATAAAAAAGAACTCAAAAGCTTAATAAATAACTTACCTAAGACCATTAGAGACCAGCTTAGTGCCCAGGGATGTCCAGGACGACCCATTGTCTCAGGAATTGGCACGCTGACAGAGAACATCTCAGACTGGGTAGAAAACATCCTTAAATCCCTAGTCAAGAAAACACCCAGCTACATTCAGGACACCACAGACCTGCAGAATAAACTGACTGCACTAGGCCCCATCCTATTTGGCCACAATGGATGTGGAGGCCCTATTTACAAATATCCCTCATCAAGATGGCATTGCAGCGTGTAAAACATTTTTACAGAAGGGAGGCATTCACACAGAAGCAGTTCTCAACATGATACACTTCACCCTTTTACACAATATATTCTCTTTCAATCAGAAGATCTATCTACAACAGATGGGGACTGCCATGGGTTGTCGCTTCGCTCCACAGTATGCCAACCTGTTCATGGCCAAATTGGAGGAGGATTTTCTATCATCCTGTAACACTAAACCAATGACTTACCTTCGTTACATAATGATATCTTCATTATCTGGAGGAAAAGTGAGGAAGAACTGCTCTCCTTCCATAGGAATTACAACTCCCTCCACCCCACCATTAAACTAAAACTTGGCTACTCCAAAAGTCAAATCAACTTTTTGGACACCACTATTAAAATACAAGGGAACACCCTAAGTGACCCCGATATACCGTAAACCTACAGACAGACGCACATACCTTAAGAATGACAGCTTCCTCCCCAAACACTCAAGAAAATCGATCATTTTCATCCAAGCGATACATCGTATCTGTTCAGACCCAACAAAAAAGAATGAACACCTAGAGCAACTCTTCAGTGAGTTAAACAGGGATACAATCCCAAAACAATGGACAAGGAAATCCAAAGGGCCATATTTATTCCTAGACACAAACTGTTGAGATACAAACAGAAAGAAAACTGCAACCGTGTTCCCCTTGTAATCACTTACAGTCCACACCTGGAGATTTTACAACAAATCATATAAGAACTCCATCCCACACTAAAAAGGGATGACAGATTAAAAAACATATTCCCAGTGCTTCCACTCCTGGCATACCGGCAGCCCCCTAATTTTAAACGCCTACTGGTATACAGCTCCCTGGGTAAAACAACAATTAATGGCACTTCTACCTGCCAACAACCTAGATGTGAAACCTGCGCACACATCCATACAACAGACCAAATATATATGCCACATTGTAAACAAATTCATCAAATTTAAGGATCATTCTCCTGTGGTTCTGCCAATGTGGTGTATCTAATAATGTGCATGAAGTCCCCTAACACAGCTTTCTATGTGGGAGAAACAGGAGAAACACTGCGGAAATGGATGAACTCCCATAGATTCAACATCATGCATGGATTAACGGATGCCCCTGTGGCTAAGCACTTTTGTAAAAGAGGCCACAGTATGAAAGACCTCAAGATCACCATTCTGATGGGCAATTTTCACAATCAAAAACAGCATAAGGAATGGGAATACAAATTCATTTAGAAATGTAATTCCCCGAACTGTGGACTTAATATGGACACGAGTTTTATGGCCAAATATCAACTTATTTTTCATCCCCACCCAGAATAAACTCACTCACCAGGAAACTGTCTTGTACTATTTAATACATTTCAAAAGACACTTTCCATTTCAAAGAACACTGTTCTCGCATTATTACAGTTATCTACTTGTGCCCATTTCACACCTACACTACTGTTTTTCCCCCATGCCCCCCCGAGTCTGTATCTGTACCTGGTCATATGTTCAATTTGTATGATGTTTACTTTCCCAATGTGTATACAGGTTTGTGATTTCTTTTGTAACATCCAGCCTGATAAAGGGGGCTTAGGACTCCCGAAAGCTTGCTTAATTTTTTTTATCTAGTTAGCCAATAAAAGGTATCACAGCCCTACTTTTGGCTAACATGGTACAAACCTCAACTATTGCTTCAGCTTCATATGTAGTTGGCAAGGGCTGCAAATTTGACTAGTGTACTCATTATGGGGGACTTAAATTACCCTGACATTGATTGGTGGATTGGAACTGCCAACACAGAAAAGGGCGATGAGTTCCTGAATTTGCTGCAGGATTTCTCTCACAGGTGGTTGAAGTTTCTTCTTGAAAAGGAGCTCTGTTGGATCTGGTAATATCTAAACATCGTGGAGTGTATTATAGATATAAAAGTAACTGGAGGCTTAGGGAATAGTGACCATGAAATAGTGTTGTTTGAACTATGTTATCGAAGGGAAAAGTGCGCTGGGTTAACAGACTTTTAATTTCGGGAAAGCAAATTTTCCCAGGTTAAAAGTAGCTCTTCAGAACGACAACTGAGATAAGGTATTATCAGGTAAAGGTACTGAACAGAAGTGGACTGTGTTAAAAGGGATTTTAAGCCATTTCACCTCTAAATTTATACCCTTGGGAAATAAATGTAAAAATGTGGCTGAATTCTGATGTAAAGAGGGAAATGGAAAGGAAGAAAAAGGCATTTAGGGCCATATTTATTAAACATCGTTATTGTTTTTTTCCGATCGTCGTAAAATAACGATCGGTGTTCTACGATACCGATCGATATTTTACGATATTGATCATAATTCTACGGTACCCATATCGACGAACGTGCGCCTCCTTAAAAAATGTAAGGAACCGCGCAGTTGTCGTAAAATAACGATTGTTATTCTACGATATCGATCGTTATTCTAGGATGCCGATCATTATTCTATGATATTGGCACCGTAGATTTACCATAGCGATATCGTAGAATTACGATCGATATCGTAAAATAACGATTGGTATTGTAGAACACCGATCGTTATTTTATGGCGATCATTAAAAATGATAACGATGTTTGATAAATATGGCCCATAAAATCTGAGGCAACGGAAAGTGCATTTAGGGATTATAAAAACTGTAACAAGGAGTGTAAGAAAGCAATCAAACTAGCTAAAATTGATAATGAAGTAAGGATAGCTGAACAAAGCATCACTAAGCCTAATTTTTTTTAAAGTGTATTAATAGTAAGAAGATGAGGACTGAAAGTGTGGCACCATTAATTAATGGGGATAAGTTAGTTAAGGAGAATGGCGATAAAGTAAATGTCTTAAATATTTTTTTTCCCTCTTTATACACTATAGAAGATCCAAGTACAGATATCATAGAGTATAGTAGCAATAATGGTATAAAAGATTTAAGTGCACTTTGGTTAACCGAGGATATGGTACAGAAAGAACTAAATAAGGTTAATATTAATAAATCTCCTGGACCGGATAAAATACATCCTCGGGTCTTTAGGGAGCTAAGTTCACTTTTATCTAGGCCATTGTTTCTTATTTTTGCAGATTCCCTCATGCCCGGTGGTGTGCCTCTGGATTGAAAAAAAGCTGATGTTATTCCAATATTCATAAAGGGTAGGCTTTCACAGCTGGGTAATTACAGGCCTGTAAGTTAAACCAGGGGCACTTCTAAGGTTTTTGCTGCTTGAACTAAACTTTTGAATGCCGCCCTTTGCGCACCGCTGAGTTATAGTGAGTGTGACTTAGTCCATGGGTGTAGTTTTGCTGATGGCCATGGCTTCGCTGGTGGGTGTGGGTAAAATTTCATGATTTTGAACTTCCTATCACATAGGTATTTAAACAGTTCCTCAGACAGTCCATTAATTACATTAATTAATTACATTAATGTAAATTTCTCAAACAGCTTGTTTTGCCACTACCATATTGCTCGTTTCAGGTTTTTATTGATCAAAATAACTTATTTTATAGCCTGTGCTATATATGTTGGGTCAACTGGTTCACCACGCCAAGGTATACTCTTTTTAGCAGGGCTTTAACTAAAAAAACTAGACTAACCTTGCATAACAAACAGAAGGGGAGAAGTAAATTTCAAGCAACACCAATACCATGTATTGGTGTCATGAGGGCGGTGCTCACACTTCTTGTGGCCGCATGTGCATGTTTGCCAGTCAAGAGAAAAAGATATTCACCACTGCCTGTCTGCTGCCTTTCTTCTTCAGTGCAGGGGTGCCGCTTGAGGCAAATGTCTCACTCTGCCTAATGGTAGAATGGTAGATGTGGCCCTGAGTTTAACATCATTGGTGGGGAAGATACTGGAAACATATTCTAGAGTATGTTTCTAGAGTATGACATTATAATTAGTAACCAGCATGGATTTAGGAGTAATAGATCTTGTTAAACTAACTTGCTTGGCTTTTATAAGGAAGTGAGTAGAAATTCAGACTCTGGCGTAGCAGTAGATGTAGTATATTTGCATTTTGCAAAGGCATTTAATATGGTCTCCCATAGGCGAGTAATGTATAAGCTAAGGTCTATTGGTCTATAACCTAAGGTCTTTTGGGGAGGCACATTTGTACATGGATAGAAAATTGGTTAATAAGATGCAGAGACTAGTTGTTAATGGGGCTTCACTAATATGGACTAAAGTGCTAAGTGGGTGCCACAGGGTTCTGTGTTGAAGCCGCTTCTATTTAATCTGTTTATAAATGATTTGGAAAAGGGTATTGTCAGCAAGGTTTCTGTGTTTGCAGATGACACAAAATTTTGTCGACCATTAAAAACTTCAGAGGATGTGCAATCGTTGCAGGGGGATCTAGATAGATTGTCACGAATGCCAGTTCACTGGGCTCGTGATCTGATCAATCAATTGGTTAAAGCTGCCACCACTTCAAGTTACGGCCTTGAAGACGCCCCCCCAAAAACACTCTTGACTCTCACTGACTATACCCACCCCTGTCCTGGTAGCTAAATAGTTAACACTACACCATTCCACTCCAGCATCAGTCTTCCACCAGCAGTGACAGAGTTAATTAGCATTTACACTGCAAAACATTCCATTCAACCACATACAAACATATCAGAGGCTAAGTGAGTTCTTTTAGAGCATCAAAGACCAAACTTATTAAATTTTAGATTTAATATTCCAAAAGGTGGACAGTGCAATACAAAAATAAAAGAAAAAGGTGTTACAATAAAATGACATACAATAGGTAAAACAGTTATATAAAATAAAGAGGATAAAAATATTAACAGACGATACTAGAAAAGTCCTGTGTCCCGGGGCAAGACGGAAACATCGGGTCCATACACATTTAGCATGTCCCCTCAGTATGAACAAAGTTATAGGGGCTACAAGTATTTTTAAACCCCTTGTTGAACCACCGCCCTCCTGGGCTATGCATGAGGTGGGAGTGTCTATGAATGTCCAGATTTATGACTAGCCAAAAGCATTCATTCCCCCTCAGTTAGGCAGATTCCATATAAATTTAGATATGTACATTGTACTGGTATATAGACCACATATTCCTCTCCTGTATTAATTAGCAATTTCTACAATACCAAACATGACCTGTGTGTAATACATATTTCCCAAGATATTAATAACTCGCCTTGGCAAGGGAATAAGGTCTCCATGTTGGGTATCATTTTAATGGGCCTACCTTCCCATTCACAAATATAATATTGGTTCCCATATCACATATTCCAGTACACAAATATATTTATTTTATACATATGGTTGCCCTTAAGGTGACCTCAATGTATCCACCAGACCTCTAGCTGTAGAGAATTGCAGATACATGGTTCGGCCCCACATTGTCTGGAAAAGAAGATCTGGTTCCATGCTTCACTAATCGTAATATAAACAAAAGGGACTGTTTCCAGGGTGGAATTAGAAGTACTAATACCAATAGTTAACCCATTCTTGTCACTACACACTTTCCTGACAGTCTCATTGGGCTCCTAAATGGCAGATAAGATTCAATGTTGATAAATGTAAGGTGATGCATTTTGGACTTAAATGGCACTGTGTTAAAGGAGAACTAAATATTTTTTATACTCCAGAATCTGAAAACAACCCCTTAAAAACACCAGTAAGCTATAAAATACCACTTCAATGAATTGTATTAAAGGAAGTGTTTTCTCAGAAATGACATATTTTACAAACTTCTGCATAATAAACTCCCCTGTGCCCCATCCCCAAGGATACCTTTATTTTTTAAAAATTCTGCTTGTAGCCTCTGCAATCAGCTTGTAAAGTTCTACTCGTTTTTGGTGGGAGTGTCCTTCACTCTGAACTGCTTGTTGTCTATCTGCTGTACTGACATGGTATAACCCCGCCCATTTTGACCTCATGACTAATAGACTTTTCCCTCTCTTCACGTGCACGTTTTTTTGCTGCGTAAGGTACAGTTTACTGACTGATCTACTGAACTTAGTGATTACTTATAACAAATTAAACCTTGCTGGTATTGTTTATTGAAATGAAATGTATGTATTTATTGTTTATATAGAATTATATGTTTGTTTCTAGCAGTGTGTTACTGTGATTCAATCAGTTTGTGTGTGTTACTGTATGTGTCTGTCAGTGTATTTGTGTTGCTGTGTGTGTTTGTGTTGCTGTGTGTGTCTGTCAGTGTGTTTATGTTGCTTTGTGTGTCTGTCAGTGTATTTGTGTTGCTGTGTGTCTGTCAGTGTATTTGTGTTGCTGTGTGTGTCTGTCAGTGTGTTTATGTTGCTTTGTGTGTCTGTCAGTGTGTTTGTGTTGCTGTGCGTGTTTGTGTTGCTGTGTGTCTGTCAGTGTCTTTGTGTTGCTGTGTGTGTCTGTCGATGTGTTTGTGTTACTGTGTGTGTCTGTGTATAGTGGGCTTAGTGTAGGTAATAAGCTTTATCATCCATCACACACAACCTTTCCCCCTTACCATATTGCCTGTGCATCACTTTCAGTGTGGCATAGTGTAGTTAGTAAGCTTTATCATCCATCACACATAACCTTTCCCCCTAACCATATCGCCTGTGCATCACTTTCAGTGTGGCATAATGTAGGTAGCAAGCTTTATCATCCATCACACATAACCTTTCCCCCTAACCATATCGCCTGTGCATCACTTTCAGTGTGGCATAATGTAGGTAGCAAGCTTTATTATACATCACGCACAACCTTTCCCCCTAACCATATTGCCTGTGCATCACTTTCAGTGTGGCATAGTGTAGTTAGTAAGCTTTATCATCCATCACACACAACCTAATTTATGTTATCTACCTACAAAATGTATAAATTAGCACTGAACTGTTCCTTTAAAGTAAATGTAAGCCTGTTAAAACTGGATAAAGTTATAGTGTGTGTGTGTGGTGTGTGTGTGTGTGTGTGTGTGTGTGTGTGTGTGTGTGTGTGTGTGTGTGTGTGTGTGTGTGGTGTGGTGTGTGTGTGTGTGTGTTGTGTGTGTCTATGTGTGTGTGTGTGTGTGTGTGTGTGTGTGTGTGTGTGTGTGTGTGTGCAGTGTCAGACCACACCTCCTGACATCAGTCACATGCTTCCTAGCTTTGCCTGTCCTATCTCTACCTGATTGGCTAGAGATTATTAATGTGTGTGATTAACTGTAACAAGTTTCTGCCATTGCTAAGGACTGAGCATGTGCAGAACATAATGGTCATTGACCAAACTGTGTGATATTAGAATGCTGAGAAGTAAAACACAAAACATGTTATTTAGGTAAATTCCCCAACGCCCATATCAAAATGAGAGGTAAGACACTGATTACTGGTTTAATATCAAGGTGTGCCTTCTAGTTCAGTTTTGTTCTGTGGCTTTAGTTGTCCTGTCCCTGTTGAAAAAGGATCTTGGAGTTTAGGTGGATAACAAACTTAAAGGTAGCAAGCAGTGCCAGGCAGCAATAGCTAGAGCCAGCATGGTATTCTCTTGTATACAAAAGATTGGTAAGGCCTCATTTGGAATATGCAGTGCAATTTTGGAATCCTGTGTAGGGGGAGGGATAGTAGAACGGGAGGGAGAGGGAGAGAGAGGGAGGGAGAGGGAGGGGGGAGAAGGGCTGCAGTGCGCATGGCAAATATCTACCGGAGGCAAGGTAGCAGGCAGAGACCTGCTATCCTCCTGGTGGTTAGTTTTGAGACTTTGGGGGGGGGGTTTACAGGAGCAGGGCCGTCTCTAGACTTTTTGCCACCTGACACAAAATTCCAAAAGCAGGGCCGTCTCTAGACTTTTTGCCACCTGACACAAAATTCCAAATGCCGCCCCCCTCGCCGCCGGAAGGGGTGTGGTTTTATAATTGAAAGTGGGTGGTGCTTTGTCATCTATCTATCTATCTATCTATCTATCATCATCTGCCTGTCTATCTATTATCTATCATCTATTTATCATCATCTGTCTATCTATCAAATGTCTATCTATCACCTGTCTATCATATATCTATCTATCTATGATATCCATATATCTATCTCTTTATCTATCTATCTTTTTATCTATCTATCTATCTCTATCTATCTATGATATCCATATATCTATCTCTTTATCTATCTATCTTTTTATCTATCTATCTATCTATCTCTCTATCATCTGTCTATCTATAATAACTATCTATCTATCTATCTATCATCTATCTATCTATCTATCCATCTATCTATCATCTATCATCTATCTATCTATCTATCTATCTATCTATCTATCTATCTATCTATCTATCTATCTATCTATCTATTATCTGTCTATCTATCT